>JAAEAF010002593.1:0-26823 GCA_011037195.1 Triatoma infestans | reverse complement strand
ATATACAGGGTGACCAGAGTTATATGCTCCACCCACTTTTTTTTTAAACGGCAGGAAATTTCGAAAAAATAGAAAACACGTATTTAATCATTTTTAGTCTAGTTTATTTTCAGTGATTGATCCATTTTTTTATACCCCAATATCCCGAGATACAGCATCCAACTTTTTTTTTCAAATGGAACATTATATTTTTTTTGGCATATTTTTATAGTAATTGAGCCTCTAAAAAAATTAAAAAAAAAAAATTTAAAATCGGTTAGGTTTTTCAAAAGTTATGGGAATTTAAAATATGAAAACAAATTTCAGTTTAATGTCAAAATTACCTTATTTTTTCTTTAAAGAAGCTCTTCAAACTGGGCACCATCAACGGATAGGCAAGCCAAGCTCTGGGGACTCCCACGCTCTGTTTGTAACAGCACTTAGGTGGCAAAGTCAACATCTAGGCAGGCTAGAGTTATTCGACGTTCCATATCTTCGACTGAAGCCACGGGATTAAGGTTACTGTACACTTTATTTTTTAGATATCCCCACCAAAAAATAGTCCATTGGGGTTAAGTCCGGAGGTCGAGGTGGCCATTGGATTGGACCATGAGTTCCTAACCACTTTTCGTGGAAATTTCTGTCCAGGTAACGTCGAACAACTCTCGCATTATGTGCCGGGCAACCATCTTGTTGAAAACACATATCTAACCGACGTTTTAGAGGAACATCTTCAAGCAAAACGGGCAAAATGTCTCTTAAAAAAGTTAGATACCTTTCACCAGTTAAGTTCCCTCTGTAGAAGTATGGGCCGATTAGTTGGTTTCCTCAAACTCCACACCAAACATTTGTAGAAAAAACAACCTAATGGCATGTGGCGAAAGTAACTTGTGGATTTTCTTCTGCCCATATTCTAAAGTTCCAACGATTAAGAAGGCCATTGTTGGTAAACTTTGATTCATCAGTCCATAAAATTGTGCATTTTTTGTGGGGATATCTAAAAAATAAATGTACAGTAACCTTAATCCCATGACTTCAGTCGAAGATATGGAACGTCGAATAAAACTCTAGCCTGCCTAGATGTTGACTTTGCCACCTAAGTGCTGCTACAAACAGAGCGTGGGAGTCCAGAGCTTTGGCTTGCCTATCCGTTGATGGTGCCCAGTTTGAAGAGCTTCTTTAAAGAAAAAATAAGGTAATTTTGACATTAAACTGAAATTTGTTTTTCATATTTTAAATTACCATAACTTTTGAAAAACCTAACCGATTTAAATTTTTTTTTTTTTTTTTTTTAGAGGCTCAAGTACTATAAAAATATGCAAAAAAAAATATAATGTTCCATTTGAAAAAAAAAAGTTGGATGCTGTATCTCGGGATATTGGGGTATAAAAAAATGGATCAATCACTGAAAATAAACTAGACTAAAAATGATTAAATACGTGTTTTCTATTTTTTCGAAATTTCCCGCCGTTTAAAAAAAAAGTGGGTGGAGCATATAACTCTGGTCACCCAGTATATAATCGTTTTTAAAAGGAAATACATTGCTTATTTTTACCCATATTAGATTTTCATTTTGTTCATTTTAATGCGAACCTTGTAGCCACGCTGTTGTGATGCTCAAGAGTTCAAATTGTCTGCTTAGAGCGAAAATAAAGTAAAATAATTTTCATTTAATCAGCCAGTTTTAACGTCGTTATGAATATATTACGCACATACTTCATCCAGTATTAAATTTTTCCAACAAATAATATGCATATGTATTTCCAACATATAATATGTATTAACTTTTCCTGCAAAAGTTATGCAGGGCTTTACTTAGAGAAATTCAGGGTAACAGACATGCTCATAACTACATGAGCCAATCGTCTCTTCTATTGAGAGTATTTTGAATGATCACAAAAATATTAATTGCAAATGTTTAGTATACAAATCCGTAGAAATTGAATATACCGCAATTTGTGTCTACTGAATTAAAATTTTTAGCCGCTGATTTAGAGTAAAATGATTTGTGACTAGAAATTTATTTTTTGTCCTTGCAAACTACCGCCGCTTTATATATTAATTTTTCTCTAAAATTAATACAGGATAGGACTTTAACAATATCCTAAACTGGTGGTTTACAAGTATTTATGAGAGTAGTGATTTTTTTCTACTTGAAATGAGGTAATTATTTCGGATTTTCATTAAACTTCGGTATAGTATCCGTAAATGCCGTGTTATTTTAGAGGATTGAAATGAGTTGCTGAATAGGAATGGAATCTGCGATGAAATTTCCCTAGGTGGATATCTAAGTCACTCTGGATAGTGAGGTTCCGGGCGAAAAATGGATATTAATGATTTTCCAGTGGATTCTTTGGCTGCAACTACTGGATCCTTAACAATATACCCCTGTATAAAATGCAGATTAATTTAATTAATAGATGATTATGATGAACAATTTCTATTTTTATGTAACAAGTGACGGTAAAACATTTTAATTGGTGACTGTTTCTTGAAGTTTCGCAAATGCACCATGTTTATGTGTGTATATATATCACCATATTATATGTTGGTGAAATTATATATATTTTAGGTTCCATAAAATAATGATTAAATAAATAGAGAACATTTTGAACAATCTTGATGAACCTGTGAGAAATTCGTATCTCATAAACTAAAGTGTGAATTATTTAAAATATTAAATTAAATAACATCAATACAATACTTTGTTATTCCAGGTTCGACGTTTCTTTGGCAAAGGGTGAATATTCTTCAGCCAGATATAAATATTGAAGCATTTTAAATATTTCAGAAAGAACTTGAAACTGATACTAAGTTGATTTAGCACAAAACAATTGTAAGTAGATTTTTCAAAACTGATAAGTATACACATCATTACGATTATGCAAAACACTAAGATCACAAAGGAAAAAAATCTGGTGTGAAACACTCACACAACTTTCTCTTACTTTAGTTCTCAAAATTATAGTTGACAAATTTTATATTAAGTGTACCAAATTTAATGAAATTTGACGAAAACTAAAAAAACTGTTCACTATAAGTGCACTTCCAGTTTACTGATTTTCTGGGTACTCGGAATTTCGGCCATCTGGAGTTCTTAATTAATTTTGTTTGGATGATAAAACTGTATAATCATCCTAGGGAAATAAATACCTTAAATGATATTAAGCCTCTTGGAGCAGTAGGGCACTAGTACCAACTCAAGCATATAATGAATTATTATCTAATAATCAAAAAAATAAACGCAAATAATATACAACCGAGCCTCTTGATATAGCAAATGGAACTTTACATAATATTATTTTGATAGTACAAATATATATTCTACTAATGAGGCACTTTACAGCATTGTTGCAATTGTACTCCCAGAACCCCTCAAAAAATCAAATTTCTTAGGAATATGTTACAAATAATAGTGAAAGGTATTTATGTATTTAGACAGTGTATGAAGTTTAAACGAAATCGTTGGAGCCTTTATAGTTACCCCTTGAACCATTGAAACCTTAGAGACTCATTACTGGTTGATGGGCATTGTCTGAACTCTTCATTTCAAATGCAGTGGTAGTTTTTATTCCAAAATTGTTTTGAGTTTCTACTTTCCTCTTTCTTATCGATAACTTGTTCAAAATACATTTCATTTTATTCACTCACATTAGTTTATAATATATTAGTTTATATGTGTATATATATAGAGATTTGTAAACCCTTTAACTATCGTTAATTAGTTTTTTTTTTTTTAATTTTTACTTTCTCTTACTGCTAGTAAGAGGAAGTATTGTAATCGTGTCAAATTTTCGATATCGAGTTTTTACCGGAAATATCTGTTTTGAGGTCCCCCTGAGTCCAAAAAAGTGGTTTTCAGCAAATGGTCTGTGTGTGTGGTGTGTGTGTGTGTATGTGTATGATGTATGTATGATGTGAACAGCATAGCTCAAAAACGAAAACCTTAGAAAGTTGAAACTTAATATTCCGTTTAGATATCACCATAGCATCTGACAATGGGTCATCAGACAAAATTCCTCAACCGGAAGTACCAATACTTGTTGGTTTCTTTGACTTTTTTCGTTTTTCTCAAAAATGGCTCCGACGATTATCTTCAAACTTGGTACATCAACTACACATACAAAGAGCTACAACTTCTATTTGAAACATTTCTCTACGAATATTCATTTAAAGGGATTTTAGTGGGTGGGAGTAGGTTTGGTTTTCCTCTTGAGTGCTATTTCATTTTATTAAACAATTCCATCATCTAAATAATGTTAATTAGAATTAAATATTTTGTTGAAATTTCGAACTTGAAAAAATCAGATGACCGGAAGTGCGTTTACTTTATCACTTTACTAAATGGTTTTCTCTTTTTCGCAATTTTCTCAAAAATGGCTTGGATGATTTTCTTGAAACATACTATATAAACTAAACATACACTAATCTACATTTTTTACTAAGAACATTTCTCTAGGAAAATTCATTCAATGGCACTTTTGGAGGAGGGGTGGATTATGTTTTTCTCTTAAGTGTAATCATAGTTGATTATAAAATTCTATTATCCAAACAAAATTAATTAGAAATAAATAGATGTCCAGGATTCCGAGTTTCAAGAAAATTAGTAAACCGGAAGTGTGCTTTACTGGACAGGTTTTTTAGTTTTCGACAAATTTCATTAAATTTGTTACATAAACTATAAAATTTGTCAATTAGAATTTCGAGAACGGGAGTAAGATAAAGTTGTGTTAGTGTTTCACACCAGATTTTTTTCTAATTAATTTTTGAATTCGTCAACTTTTTTCAAGCATAACTCAAACTTTATAGGAGAATACGAGAGTCATGATTATTATTTTTAATTAGTAAGTTTTTAGTGATTTAATTGTAATTGTTAAGGATTATTTCTTTTAATTTAAGAATTTAGATGTAATTTGATTGAAGTTATATGGTTATCTTTTTATTGAAGGCTGTTTTTTAATGAATCATGTCAACTCTTGAAGATGGCATAATTAGACGCCGAAAATTAGAGATTTAGTATTAAAATAATAAAAAAAATTGAAGATTAAAGATGGTGTTTCTGTGAAGAAAAACAACTTATTACAAATTAATCATTATTATAAGTTGGAAGCTCGTTAGCTTGGCACTTTGAGTTATGGAAGAGGAACGTTGTAGTAGTTCGTTAGGAAAGGGAATATTACTCGAATATAAAGGTTCTTTTAAGCTATGCATGGATATTGTATTTTGACGTATATTCCATTCACATTTACTTGTAATAATACTACGGTCATTATACAGGATGAAATAGTTAGTAGTATTGTGAGAAGTAAAAAGCTAAAGCTGCTGGTCCTGATCTTATTGTCAATGAACTGTATAGACTGCTTTCCTCAGAACTGCCTTTTATACTTAGAAGTATACTTAATAAAATATTCTTTCTTGAGGTATTTCCTAAAGCATGGTGTTCTGTAACAATGTTTATTTTACATAAAAAGAGAGATAGAAATGATAAATGCATTTACAGGGGCGTAATTTTGGCTAAAGTATCCTTAAGATATTTACTCAGATTATTATGAGCCGTTTATTACTGTGGGAATCTGAGGTTTATGCTATTCCGGAATGTCAGTCTGGTTTCCGTGCGGGACGTGGTTGCGCGGATAGCGGATAAAAGTTTTGGCAGGCCTTATTGATTTTAAGAGGGCGTTTGACATGGTTGCTCATTCGAGGTTATGGCATAAATTAAACGGAGAAGGAATTTCCTCAAAAATTTTAAATTTGTTAATAAATTTATACGAAAATGTCAATTTTAAAGTTGTTGGCAATGAAATAATTAGTTCAGACATAGCAATGACTGAAGGTGTTATGCAAGGTGAAGTATTAAGCCCTTTTTTTATTTTCTCTTTAAATTGCTGATGTGGAAATTTTTTTTATGATAAAAATGTGCGCGGTATAAACATTGATGGTGTCTCGGATGTGATTGTATTATTATATGCGGATGATCTGGTACTTCTGTGTGATTCGGTTATTGACTTTGCATTTCTGACATTCCTCTTTATAGGTGTCCTAAGCATTTTTTTTAGTGGCACGGGCTGGACCCTTAACAAGACCCATCTATAAAAGACATATTAACTTAATTAATGGTTATTAATAATTGACCAGTTTCTTTCGGTAAGTAGTGATGATAAATCATATTTCATTGGTGGCAGTTACTTGAGCAAAATGTGATAATGAACAACATTTATTATATATAATATATACTGCTGGACAAAAGTATTGCATAAAATTTTAAAATGATGTAATTAAAAGTTACAGTCTACTATAGTACTTTTTATTATACAATCATTGTAAATGAACTATGAGAATAGAAATGTACCATTAGTTTATGTTTATAAATGACTAACTCTCTGAACTCTTGGAAATACAATAATAATCTCAGTTCTTCAACTATGTCACTTGATCGCTGATGTCCGTTATGTCCGTTTTAAACAGATCAGTCAGAAGAAGGTTAAATGAAGCAAACTTGACTTCCAGGATACCTGCTGCTGGCCCTCGTCTCACCAAAGCACATAGAGTCGCCAGACTGCACTATTCACAAGAACATGTTAAACAGACAATAGAGGATTGGAGACGTGTTTTATTCACAGATAAGTCGAGAGTCACCTTACATTCTCCAAATGAAATTATGAGAGTTTGGAGGCGTCAAGGTGAGACTAAAACTTTACCAAAAAGGCTTTTGGTAGAAGCAGTGTTATGATTTGGGGTGGCATCAGCTTTGACCGAAGTACAGGCTTAGATATCGTGGAAAATTGGTCGCTAAATGTCAGGAAGTCCCTTGACGAGGCTCTTCAACGACATGTGCAAATTTCCGAAAGTGTCGGTGATGATTTTCTATTAATGCAGGACACTGCCAGATGTCTCTCTGTTCGAGTTGTCTTTGAGTACCTACAGGATATTGGGATTCGACGTTTGGTTTCTCCACCAAGAAGTCCAGACCAGTTGAACACCTTTGGGACACAATTGATAGATGGCTCAGACATTGACTGATTGCCCCTAACGATATCAGGGAGGTATGTGCAGCAGTTCTTGAAGAATGGAATGAGGTTATCCAAAATCTCATAGGTTATCCAAAATCTGATGCCAAGAAGGCATGCTACAGTTATCAGAGCAAGAGGAGATTTCACTAAATACTGTTGAAAAAATGAAGAATTGATAAGAAGTAAGAAAGATTTTAATTTGTAATTTTACAGATTTTATTTTTAGTTTTATTTTTTATTCTGTGTAATAAAACCAGGTTTGTCTTAAACTTTTGGTAGTTTCTTTTTTTCGTTTGGATTAGAGTTCAACAACATGAATCCATTAAAAAAAAAAAACAGAAAATTTTAAACAGACCAGCTTTAAATGTATTTAGAGGTGAATTAGTTCGTATCTCCTAAACTTAAATGTGAATTATTTAAAACATTGAGATAAATAAATTTGTTACAATAATTTACTTTATTGTTCCAGATTTGACGTTTGTGTGGCACAGTGTGAATATTCTTCAGCCATTAATATTGAACCATTTCAAATATTTTCGAAAGATATTGAAACTGATACTAGGGTGGTTTAGCACAATAGAACTGTAAGTAGATTCTTACAAAACTGATGAGTATAGACATCATTATTGAAATACAAAACACTAAGAACACAAAGGAAAAAAGTCTTCATAATAAATTTTTCTTAAATGACTTTGAACTATTGTGCAGACAGTCATAAATGACCAAGAAGTGTATATATATACCGTTCAGTGTGAGAAGTTAACAAAAGTGGGGAGAGTAGTTATACGAAAGTAATATCGAATAGTACATTTGATTACATGTATATTGGCGAGAAGTATAAATGTTGAGAATGTGATTGTAGTGCATGCACTTAAGTGAATGCACATACACGAATACATTCTGGCGCAAAACGACAAATGCATTGAATGCGAAACTCGTGTTGCATTAACTGAATGCATTGAACTCGTACTGGTGAGGAGCAATAGAAGTGAACGTGATTTCAGATGTAAGCAATCTGGAATTATTAAAATGCATAAGGAAATATATGCATGCAAGAAGCCGTATAAATGTACTGAATGTGATTTCATTGTGTATCTTCCGGAATATTGATGAACCATATGCGAACACATACAGGAGAAAAGCCGTATAAATGTAGTGAATGTGACTCCAGTTTTACACGCTCTGGAGATTTAACAAGTCACATACGAACACATACGGGTGAAAAGCCGTATAAATGTAGTCAATGTGATTTCAGATGTAAAGTATCTGGATATTTGAAAACACATATGCGGTTACATACAGGCGAGAAGCCATATAAATGTGGTGAATGTGATTTCAGTTGTATACAATCCAGAAATCTCAGGAACCATATGCGGTTACATACAGGCGAGAGACCATATAAATGTAATGAATGTGATTTCAGTTGCACACAATCCGGAAATCTCAAGAACCATATGCGAACACATACAGGCGAGAAGCGGTATAAATGTAGTGATTGTGACTCCAGTTTTACACGCTCTGGAGATTTAACAAGACACATACGAACACATACAGGTGAAAAACCGTATAAATGTAGTCAATGTGATTTCAGATGTAAAGTATCTGGATATTTGAAAACACATATGCGGTTACATACAGGCGAGAAGCCATATAAATGTGGTGAATGTGATTTCAGTTGTATACAATCCAGAAATCTCAAGAACCATATGCGAACACATACAGGCGAGAAGCCGTATAAATGTAGTGAATGTGATTTCAGCTGTATACAATCCGGACATTTCAAGAAGCATATGCAAAAACATATAGGTGACGAGCCCTATAAATGAAGTAAATGTGATTTCACTTGTGAATCATCCGGAGGTTTGACCTCCATATGCTAATTCATGCTGGCGAGAAAGCGTATCCATATCGTGAATGTGATGGCAGTTGTATACAATTCGGAATTTTGAGGAACCATGTGCCTACTAATACAGACGAGAAGGCGTATATATATATAAATTATGTTTTTTAAATCGAAAATTCCGTTTTTAAAAATTATAATTTATTTAAAATTGGAATTACAATATAAACTTACACTCTAACAACATATACAAGACTGAAGGACTGTGGGAAAATTAGGATATTATAAAGGAAATAGGAAAAGATGGGATCAGCAGTTTTATTAGGTTAATGTCCAGGTTTATTCTAACGTAATTCCTCCACCCCTAGAACGGACTTCCTCCGGAAGTACGAAGTCAGGAGGTTGTTGACGCATAGGTATTCCTTCTTGTTATCTTGAAGCAGAGGAAGAGGCCTATGAGTAAAATCAGCAAGATGGTCCCAATATTGAATTTACTTAAAATCACTGAATTCTTCTCGACTGGGGTAACTATATTTTGAGGTATAGTTGCTAGATCCAAATGCCTCATGTTTATTGAAAATTTTGGTGCTTGGTCTTTTCTTAGAATAGGTTCCAAGTCGCTTAACAGTATTGGCTGTCCAAATGATTGAGACTGATGTTGCAGCTTCTTGTGGTTGAAAATGATTGTGTTTTCATTTGGTCTTAGAAGATAAATTCCTCGAAGTTTTTTCTTTTCCATTTCAGATCCCTTTTGAATGGTTAGTGTTTCTTCTTTAGGGAAAACTGCTAGATATTGATTAATTTCTTCGATCCATATCACTTGACTGTCTCTGATACTGAGAGAGGTGAACTTGCGGTTGGATGTTGTTCCTTTGGTCAAGATTTCCTCCTCGCACTGAGTTGGCTGGTATACAAGCGTATGTGAAGGGCACAAGTACCCAGAAGGTAGTTTGATGTTGCACATTGTGCGTAAACTTTCAATCTTTTTACTGCTGGATTTTAAGAGGAATTTTGTGGTTGGGAGTATTGTCATTAGGACTGAATTGATGAGGAATGGAATAGGATGTAGGTAGTACAATTCAAAATGTTCCTTTTTTACAATAAGTAAATGTATAAAATAAATTATTTCATTTTTATGACTAAGTTTACAATCTATATCTAATAATTTTATAATGTCGAACATGTTTTTGTATTTAATTTCAATGGGTAGTTGGTCGTTATAATAGTGTACAATGTTTTTTAACTCTGAAAATAATTCGTATGTTGAAATAATGCTTGGATGGAATGTTTTACGTTTATAAAAAGTGAGAGAGTTCTCAATGTCATTAACAATATTTAAGATCGTGTTATATAATATTTCTACATGATTTAGAATGTCAGTTATGACAGCGAATTCATAAACTTCGTAAAGATCGTCATTTAATAGTAACAATTTCTCTTTTATTTCAACGTTATTTGCATTAATTGTTTCTAATGTTTTATTAAATTCTTTCATTATTCATATATTTATAGAATAATGGTGCTGTATTTGATTTTCTATATTTCTTTGGTTCAATTTTAATTCATCTATAATTTGATCATAATTTTCACCGTCATAAGCGCCTAATTTACCGCTTATGTTTTTTATTATACTACCTAAACCCTTAATAATACCTCTTTTATTTCTTATCCTATTATTATTATTATAAATATTAATTATTTCTAATTTTTCGTAGATTACAGTTTTTGTATGGTTTATTAATTTATCATAATTACTTATAGTTTAATTTTTTACTTGGTTTTTATAAAGATCGTTTACATTAAATACTTTAAATAAATTTAAATAATAATTATTTGTGTCATGCAGTTGCTTTAATAAAGGCTCTACTCGATAATAATGCACAAAGGTATGGGTAGTCGTCTGTAATTTTCGAATCATTAAATCTCGCCCTGTCGTGGGGAAGAAGAAGAAGGCCCCTTGGAACAGGATCCTTAGTTTTAAATTTGTCAGGCCCAAGTTGTCTTGGTCGTTTAATATTGGACATATGGATTTTCTCGCGAGTGTTAAAGTGTCTCGGGTTAATTATTAGTGTTTTAAGTTTTGGGTCTAATGAAGTAACTGTCTCTTTATTATATTTGTTTTTAGTTTTGTTCATTTTTTGTCTATTTTTCACGAATACTTCGGTGGGAATTTCAGGTGGATCTTCCCTGGATTTGTTTCTGCTGTCTAATACCTTTTCTTTATTTGAGTCAATCCTTGCTCTAATTCGTTCATATAAAAGTTTAGTTTTGTCTCTGTGTTTATTTATATAGTCGTTTATTAATTGTTTTTCAATGTCCATTTCGAAAACTGGTTCTGTTTGTAAGTGTCCATGTAGTATCTCAAAAGGAGTAAGTTTGGTAACTGAGTGTATGCTGTTATTGTATGCTAGTAAGGCGTATTTTACTTTACTTTCAATATTATCGTCTTTAAATTCGTCCTTGTTATTTAAAATTCTTATGTGCTCTATGAGAGTAGAATGGAATCTTTCGGCCATTCCGTTTGATTCCGGATGTTGTGAGCTTATGAAATGTAGATTGATTTTGTGTAGGTCCAATAGTTCTTTTATTACGGAGTTATTAAATTCTAAACCGTTGTCTGATATTATTTTCTTTGGCAGTCCATAGTGGGTAAAGTACTCTATTAATCTGTTAGCTATTGTTATACCTTGAGCTGTAGTTAATTTGTAAACTTGAGCGAACCTGGAGAAAGAGTCGATGATTGTTAAAAATTTGATGCCGTCTAAGGTTACACTGTCAATATGTATAATTTCCAGTGGTCTAGTTGCTGTAGGTGTGTGATTTAGTTTGGGTTTTATGGGCGTTCTGTCGTACTTTGTCTTAAGGCAAATTTCACACTTATTGATGTATTCTTGTATTGATTGTCTCATTTTTGGCCAATAGTATGTCCTTTGTATTTTGTTGAATGTTTCCTCAATACCTCTATGGTTGGTTTTGCCTACATGATAGTTTTCTATGATTTCTTTTGTCTCTCTTTCGTCTAGTATGTCTAACAGCTTTTGGGTAAATTTCGTAAACATCACGTCTGATTCGCCAAAATATTTTGTAACTACTGGAGTAAAACGTTCATAAAAATCCTTTTCAAAATATAAACCGTATTTCGTTTTGGGTTTGGCATATTCTTTGATTAATTTCACTATATCTTCTTCAAATTTGGTTTCTGATATTTCTGCGATTATTCTGATTTTAGAATTAAATAGTTTTAGTAATTTAGTGGGTTTTGGATCGTATTTAACTAAGGAGAGAATTATTTGAAGATTACTAAAATTTACTGGTCCTTCAATGATGGGTATTTTCACTGTCGTGTTGCCTAGGATGTTGGAGTGGACAGTTGCGTCATTGTCTTCGTTTTCGTCAACGATTTCTATATCACTGTTGTTGTCAGGTGTATTAACTATGACAGATTCTTTTTCTATGTCTCGTTGGGAGGTTTCATGTTCCAGTGGTGCTTCGTTTAAGTCAGGGTTCTCTTGATAGAATTTTTGTATCACTTCGTCTATAATTTTGTCACTGTCTTCGTTCTCTATTTCATTCATATTTATTTCTATCCGTGATAGTGCGTCTGCTACTTTATTTTCTGCTCCCTGTTTATAAGAAATGTCGTAGTCAGTTAAATTTATTTTATGTTTGATTGTGGGAGTATGTGTTAGTTGTTCGTTATCGTTTGAGAACAGATCCTTATAGTTTTTTATGATTTTCGTTAGTGCCATTTTTTCTATGTCGTTTAAGTGTTCTGTGCGTAAGTTTAGTTCTTCTGGTTCTGTATTAAAACATTCTGCATTGTTCTGAAAATATTGTAATTTGCATGTTTTCTGGTTACAATATACAGTTTCATTTGAAAAGTCCATTTTCATTTTTAATTCCTTAAGGGCAGGAAATCCTAATAATAAATTAAAATTTTTATGGAAGTTAAAGATGTAACATTTAATTGTTTTACCATTAATTCCTAAATTTATATACTCATTGCCACAGCTTTTCCCAGTAGCAGTATTAAACACGAATTGTTCTTTAAATATTTCTATTTCCGGTAAATGAGTTTTTATTAATTCTGGGTGAATTAGATTTATCGAAGTTATGATGCAAGGACCCTAAATTAACTTTTTTAAAAACAATTTATTTAATATAATTACAATAATAGTTAATGACAATATGTAATACACTAGATAACTATAGGAACTTAGATGTGAACTGTATGGTGGCGAGCCTAGCACTGACTGCCTGCTGGTCGGTGGCTGTATTTATATGATGTCAGCCTCTGCTGACGCAGCATTGGTAGTTTTCCATGAGTAGCGTCATAACTCCTCCCTCCTCAAGTTTGGAGCTCCTGTGGCAAATGGCATGAGAGTCCGGGGTAGACTGTGGCTGGTGCTGGCTGTAGAGGCATGGTTTGTGGCTGGGTTCCACCTTGCTGTGGATTTGGTTTCCTTCTACAGACATAGTAGAAATATAAGAAACATAATGATAATAAGAGGGCTATCGCCATTATGAGGTAGTAGTAAATAGTCGTTGAACTACTGGGTGTCTCCTCCACGTGTTCCAGTGGTTCCATTCTGAGGTTAATTCGGTGTAAGTCTTCGAATGATATGTTCAGGTTGGTGTGTGTGTATACTGGGGCAGTAGTTACTATGCCCTTGGATGGCTTTGCTGTCTAGTAGGGTCTCGTCTTTGGTTAGCTTTATGAGGCTGGTATTAGTGAGGAACATGGTGTCGTTGCGGTTGCCTTTGTTCACTACGATTCTCTTAGTTCTGAAGGTCAGATAGTAGTCAACAAAGGGGATGTATTTGATGAATGGTGTGCTTGATGTATATACCGTCTTGCATGCTACTAGGTCGATGTTGGTGATGATTTGACGAATGCAGTCGTTTTGGATGCTGGTTTTGTTGTGGCAGTACATAGCACTGTTGATTTCCTCACAGGTGGCTGTAAATAACTCATCTTGGGTTTTTAGGATCAAAGGGGGGTGGACATGAATTGTCAGGATGTGATTGTCCCTTTCTATAGGGTAGGACAGAAGGAAGTATGTCTCAAGAGGAGAGGTTTTTAGTGGAACGTTAATAAAGTAGTAGATGTTCCAATTTTTTATCGAGCAGTGTACCTTGCTCAATTGCCAAAGGGCTTCCATGTCCGGGGTTACGAATGTTACATTATGAGATTTTTGCAGTGACTCGAGATCTCTGAGAAGAAAGATGCTGGAATGTATTGTGTTTAGTCTACAGAATTCCAGAGAGTTTTCCATGTCGTCAATTTTGTTGGCGATAAGGACCAGGTTAAAGAGGATAGAATTAAATTGTTGGTTCAGTTCAATTTGGCTTACTATAGGGTTGGAGAAGAAGGTGGTTATTTTTTCGTTGTTGTTGCGTATAATCTGGATGTCATGGTTGAATTCTTCGATTACTTTTTTGTTTATTGCCATCTGATTTTTTAGGTTGTTTTGGAGGTGAAAACTGTTACGTTTGATTGTGTTTATAATTTAGTCGTACCTTTCTTTGTCGTCACTGTCCATATTTCCGGTTAGCCAGGATATGGCTTTACCTAGGCCGTTAATGAGTCCACGTTTAGGTCTGGATTTGTTGAGAGTTAAATGATCTAACTTATTTCGAAGGTAATAATAATATTTAAAGAGCGACTTTATCTGGTTTGTTTTGTTGAGATGATATGTAGTGCTAATCACGTTAAGAGTCTTATCTAGTTCTATGTCAAGTAGTTGTACGTCAGCAATATGAAAGAAAGTATAGTATCTGTCTATGACGTAAGCTGGGTTAAATGCGATGGGCAAAACCCCAGGTCCATGCATGAGGTCAGTTATCTCTAGGCCGTTGGCTACATTCCCCGCCGTCAGCAGTTGCAATGTGTGTATCGTTATCAGCAGTTGGAATGTGTGAGTCATAGTTTGCATCTGCGTCTGTAACAGAGATAGTTCGTTGTGTGAACTTCCTTGGTCTTTTTAATAGATTAGGATGCACTTTAAAAGATTTCCTTTGCGTGGTTACTAATTTAGTTTTTTGAGAATAATTTCCCCTTTTAAATTTTGGCTTGGCTTTGCCATATTGTTTGTCTCGTATGTAAATTTCGCCTTCCGGAATTTCGATATTTTCTATGGTCTGGTTTAGTCTATTATCTGGTTTAGTCCGTGTTTCTTTTTCTTTTTCGATAATTTCTTTAATAGCGCGGGCTACCAATTCCCTGTCTTCATGGTATTCTTTAACTTTCTGTTCTAAAACCAGGTCTTGCGCGTAAGTGGTAGTTTGTATTCCGAAGGTGATGTCGTTTGGTGTCATTTTGAGGTTAGAAACTATGGCGTTGTTGTAGGCTATTAGTCCTAGTCTTAGAATTTTATTGAGGGTGTAGTCTTTTCCGTGTTTGATTATATTTAGAATTTCAATTAGTGTTGAATGGGCTCGGTTTATTAGTCCGTTGGAGTCTGAATGGTTTGGGGTAGTAAAGTGGGTGTCTATGTTATTGTATTTTAGAAAGTTTTCCACTAGACCGTTTTTAAATTCTGTTCCGTTGTCAAATTGAATTGTCTTAGGGCAAGGGAATAGACTTAGATAGTGTTCTAAAGAAGTAACGATTTCGTGAGCAGAGGAGGTTCTAATTGGATAACCGTATAGTTTTTTGGAGAAACAGTCAATGAGTGTAAAGATTTGCTTCCCGTTGTAGTGTAGTATGTCTCCTTGTAGTCTCTCGAAAGGTTTGGAAGGAGTAGGGGTAATTTCATAAATTTGTCGTATCGGTCTACGCTCGTATTTTACTTCCTTACAAAGGGAACAGTTGTTAATTACTTTTGTTATCTGTTCGAGCATTTTTGGCCAGTAGTAACGTTTGGTTAGGGTTCTGTACACTTCATGTATACCACGTTGTGTGGTTTTGCCGACATGATAATTTTGAATAGTTTCTTCTTGTTCCGAGGAGTCTGTTATGTCTAGTCTCTTGGTGTAGTAGCATTTGAGTTTGACTGTTGGAAATTTGTCTTTTATTATGTTGGACAGGTGAACATAGATTTGGTCATATATCTGTTCGTCGATGGAGTTTTCTATAGGAGGTGAGCACAGGACGCCGTACGTATGGTTCGGTTGTAAGTACTCTAAGCAGTATTCGTCTATGTCGTTAGAGTATGGGTACCTGGTGTACCAGTTGTACCGTGTTTTGTTAAACGGTCTGTCGATTGGAATTTTCGTCTCGGGGTTGCCTCGGGTTAGAACAATTTGGAATTTTTCCACGTTAATGCAGCGTGTTTTGTCGTCAATTATTTTAATTTGGCTGTTAGAGGATTCTTGGGAGTGTTGCGTTTGTAGGCTTTCATTGTCGTCTTCGGCAGTAATGTTTTCATTGTCGTCTTCGGCGGTAATGTTTAGGGCTCTGGCTAAGTCTTCTAGGATGTCGTCACTATTCTCAGGTGAAGGGGCCGAGAGGAATTCGTCCAGGACTTCGTCTGGATTTGGACTTGGGGACGAGGTCTCTAGGGCATTTAGGTCTTTTTCTTCTGGCGGGTTTCGTGATAGTGCGTCTGCTACTACGTTAGTCTTTCCCTGTACGTACTTGACGTCAAAGTCAAAGTCAGCTAATTGTAATTTCCATCGGATGAGTTTAGAGTTTGGTTCTTTTAAGTTGTGTAACCATTGTAATGGTCGGTGGTCTGTCTGTATTGTAAATTTGCGTCCGTAAATGTATGGTCTAAAGTGTTTGCAGGCCCAAACTATGGCCAGTAGTTCCTTTTCTATAGTGGAGTAATTCTCCTCCTGTTTGTTTAAGGTGCGGGAGGCAAAGGATAGAGGAAGGTCTTTTCCGTCGATGTTCTGGGATAGGACGGCTCCTATTGCGTAATTGGAGGCGTCCGTGGTGAGGATGAACGGTTTCTCGAAATTGGGTAGTTGTAGGATGGGACTGTTTTGTAGGAGGGATTTCAACGTCTCAAAGGCTTGTTTATAGCTGTCGTCAATTATGATGTCTTTGTCTTTTCTTAGTGAGAGGGTTAGAGGTCTGGCTATCTTGGCATAGTTTTTGATCATTTTTCGGTAGTAGCCTGTAAGACCAAGGAATTGTTTAATTTGTTTTGGTGTCTTGGGAAGTGGGAATTTAGTAATAGCGTCTAGTTTGGCCGGGTTAGGTTGTATACCCTTGTCGGAAATGATGTGTCCTAGGAAGAGAAGTTCACGTTTGAAGAATTCCGTCTTGTCAAGTTGAATTTTTAGATTGTGTTGTCTAAGTTTGTCGAAAACGGTCTTAAGGTGTTTTATATGTTCGTCCAGGCTGTCGGAGAATATTATAATGTCGTCCATATATACTAACACGTTAGGGATTCTGGAAAAGATGGAATTCATGGCCCTTTGGAAAGTGGGGGGGGGGCGTTCTTGAGCCCGAAAGGCATGCGTAGGAATTCGTAGTGTCCGTTTTCTGTGGAGAATGCTGTCTTAGGAACTGAGTCGGGGTCCATCTCAATTTGGTGGAACCCTGAAGCTAAGTCAATGGCGGAGAAATATGTCGCGCGTCCTATTTTGCCGAATAAGTCTTCAATGTTAGGAAGGGGGAATTTGTCTTCGACCGTCTTGTTGTTAAGTTTGCGGTAGTCTATCACCATTCGTATCTTCTTTTTGCCTGAGGCGTCCGGTTTCTTCGGTACTACCCAAATTGGGCTGTTATAGGGGGAGTTAGAGTGTTGTATTACTTTGTTTTCCAGTAGTTTGTCAATTTCCGTTTGTACGTCTTTTCGATAGATTTCCGGGTATCTATAGTTTCGAGTGTAAACTGGGTTTTCGTCAGTGGTTCGAATTTTATGTTTCAGTAAATCAGTACAGCTTAGTCTGTCGTGCTCTCTTTTAATTATCTGGGGGTAGTTTCTTACTAATTCTATTATTTTATTTTTCTCGTCTGAATTCATGTGCTCCGTTCTAATTAGTTTCGGAATTTCCTTTTTTATTTCTCTTAACCTACGTTCGTCAGACATTTCGGGACAATTGGTCACTACTACGTCCGGGATGCTTATACTAATTTCCTGAGGTTCGTCGACATCCATGGGTTCAGGGCAAATGGCCATGACTTCCTTGGATTCAACTTCGCACAAGATTTTATTATTCCTAACGCTATAGAGGCCTTCTTTAATTGTGACCTTATCATTTATTTCTATATTTTCATTAATTAATCCGTTTTTAATTCTTTATTTTTTACCGGAAGTTCTATAAAATTAACTCCCTGTTCTAATTTTATTACGTTTAAGTTATTTTCAGGGATATCAAGTGTAAATTTTAAGGGGATTATACCCTGAGGGTAAGAAAGGATATTCTTATTTAAGTCTATGCTCATTCCTAGTGCCTGCATAGTTTTGTGTCCTAAGAGTATGTCGTATTTGTCAGAAAAGGGGAATACATGGAATTTAGTTTCTAAGTTTACGTGAAATGTGTCTTGTATGTTGAGGGTGCAAGATTGTTCTCCATTCTTCTTTCCAGCGGGTGTAGTTATTATGAATGGGTCGTTGGATAGTGTTATGTCAGTCGGGACAACGTTGGGATTTATGTAGTTTTCCGCTGATCCGGTGTCGATGAGCCATTTCAGTCCGTATCTGTCCTCAAAGTGTGGGAGAGACTTGTCTACTAGGTTTAGGTTGAATTCGGGGGGCCTTCTTGGCTCCCGTGGCCAACGTCTAAAAAATGATCGAATTTTTCAGTTATTTTGTCTAGTGAGTTCTCTAAGCGGGAAAGTCTGTTTTCGTAAGCTTGGTCCGGTTCAGAGTACTTTTCAGGTTGCTCGTCATTTTGGCAATGCGTCAGTTCGTGAGGAGAAATGTAATCTTTGAACCTGGGTCTGCCTGCAGTACGCATAGACACCGTATTTTGGGAAAAGTAACCAGGAGGTAATCTGGGTCGATTAAAAGGATGGTTAGGATTATTCGGGTTATTGGGATTGTTTGGATTTATAGATTGTCCAAAATTTAATCGTTGAGGTTGTTGCAGTTGTGGTTGCGGTTGTTGTCGGTAAAGAGAAGTTTGAGGTCTTTGTTCCATAGGCTTGGGATTATATTCAATTGGTTGGTACTGGTAGTTAGGGGTCTGATTCATTGGGACGTATTGTGGATTCGGTCTGTAAGGCTGTTGGTATTGGTTTGTAGAATTTCATCTTTGAGGATCTCGTAAGATCTCGAGTCAGCAAAACTTTCTTTTAAAAACTTTAATAAATTTAATAAATGGTCCACATTATGTGAAAGAAGTATGTTTCTAGCGGGCCCTAGCAGTCTACTCTTAACTTTTATAAAAAGGATATTGTGGTTGTAGTCTCTTTCGATTATATTTTCTGCGCAGACTGTGGCGAAGGCACTCTCGACAATCTCGCAGAAGAACGCTAGCTCGGAAGGGTTTCCGTCAAAGTAGGGGATGTGATCCTAGTCTTCTTTGGAGATTTTGTAATTTATTTGGGCCATTTCAGGGATAGTTTCTTTGGGGAGAACTAGTTTAGAGAGTTTAAGGACAGATGAGCTACTTACAGTTTTTAAGCGTTGTTGTTGACTCGCCAGCTTGCTTTTCTTTTATCGTCTGAGGATGGTCCTGGTTCTTGTAGGTGGAGTGCTGCGAATAAGCCACTGATGTGGGAGCTTCAAGTCTTCTTTGAGACAAATGGTCGCACGTGAGACAAGTGGTCGCACTAGACTTATAAGCTTTCGCAGTCCCTGTTCGGGCGCCAGTTATGTTGCAAGGACCTAAATTAACTTTTTTAAAAACAATTTATTTAATATAATTACAATAATAGTTAATGACAATATACAATACACTGGATAACTATAGGAACTTAGATGTGAACTGTATGGTGGCGAGCCTAGCACTGACTGCCTGCTGGTCGGTGGCTGTATTTATATGATGTCAGCCTCTGCTGACGCAGCATTGGTAGTTTTCCATGAGTAGCGTCATAACTTCGATGATCCTGTATCTAATAAAATTTTGTAATGTTCAATTTTGATGAAGGGTAGGTTTGAATTGCAATTTATGTTCAAGATTTCTTGTTGTTCTTCCGGTCTATTTCTAAAAAATGCGGGTTCGAAATTTGGTCTATTTGTTCGTCAATTACTGGTTCGTTAGGGTCATAGTCTGGGGCTATTTCGTAATTTTGTTGGCCGCCATGTTCATAATTATTATGATATTCGTGCATTTGTGTGTTGTATGTTTGATCATGATTGTATACTTCTTCGGCCGTCCAATTTATAGGTCGGTTAGGAGAGTTATGCATAAAATAGTTGTTAGATCTCGTGGTTTGTCGAGTTGAAATTGACATGGGTTCATTGGGGAATGGTTTTCTCATCCAGCTTACGGGTTGGTTGGAAGGGTTACGTGTGAAATAGTTAGGTTTCTTAAGTTGTTCAGTTGAAGTCGACATGGGTTCATTGGGAGTTGATTTTCTTTGAATATTAATTGGACCTGTAGGAAAATGTGTCCTATCTCGAAATCTCATTAAAGGATTGTTAGGGATTGGTTTAAAATTTTTAACTGGGGTATTTGGTGATCTTAAGTATTGGAAGTCGTTTTTCAAGAGGCTTTCTAGTTCATTAAGGGTTTGAGGATTGCGTGTAGCCAGGTTGTTTCGTAAGGGGTCTTTCATTGAAACGATAGTGTGCAAGACTACCAGTTTTTCGTTGTTGGTATAAACAATTCGGGCGTTATTAGTTTCTAGGGATAATTTTTGTTTATATAAGTGGAACAGTTCGATTATTTCATTTACAAATCCTACGGGGTTGTTGCCACATTTCTTGTACATTATGTCTAAGAGAATGCTGTTTGAGTTTTGTTTATAAAATTTTGAAATAAGGAATTGTTTTAGTTCCGTCCAGTTATTAAAGTTTTGCTCTTGTATATTTCTGATGCTTTATCTGTCAGTTTGCCTTTAATGTTTATGAATGCTAATGCTTTTAGTGATTCCGAAACTTCTGGGGTGCAAATTGTTAATTAAAGTGTTAATTTCGTCTACTCTGTTTATGAAGTAACATAATTGTTTGGGATTTCCGTTAAACAAGGGGATAGTATCCGTAAAGGCTTTTATTTCAGTAACTGATGACATTTTAATTGATGATAATAAGGAAAATCTAAATATACGTCAAAACCTTAAAATGAAGAAAACAAATAAGATACAAGTATAAATGTTTGAATAATTCTTTAAAAACTAAGAATTATTCTTAAGTTATTTAATTTAATTGTTATATATTATGAAATTTTTTAAAATATAAAAAGAAATTGTTATACAAATTTTAATATATAAGAAATATTCTGAAATCTTCTTAATAAAAAATTTTAAATAGTTGTTTTCACAAAGTAAAAAGTATGATTCTCATTAGAGATACTTCAAAGGTTAGAGGTGTCTTCTTACGGCGACTCCTGGGCACTAGCGTTGCTGGCTCTGTGGGTTTTCTTCGCCGGAGTCTTGATGTCTGTCGCTGATGTAAATTTTGTTTTACCGGTAATAAGTGATTTAATCACACAGGATCCGAGTTTTTACGAGTTTTTAGACTTCGACCGAATACTGTTTACCGGTCCTACCGACTGCGCCAATTATGTTTTTTAATTCGAAAATTCCGTTTTTAAAAATTATAATTTATTTAAAATTGGAATTACAGTAGGGTAAAAAGACCGGTTCTGGCGCAAGGGCTACGGAGCCAAGCCTTTTTTGGGGGTTGCAAGAACGCCGCTGCCATCATCCAAATCAATGAGCTTAATTCAAAGATGACGTCATCAGATTAAATATTATCCAAATCGCGCCCCACCCCCACCCCCAGGCCAGACCTAAATTCAAAAGATAGCCCCCAACCTCCCACCCCAGGCCAGACCTAAATTCAAGAGAAAAAAAAAGATTTCTACATGACCTTGAATCGAACCAGCAAACCCAGCACTCACAGTCGGTTATCTAAACCAGTAGACCACCGACGCCACTCGGTCCTATGTAGAAAAAGATCTCGTCTATAAATTTATCTCGTCTATAAATTTATGTGCGTTGTACGAGCGCGTTCCAAGTTAGTTGTTTAGTTGTAGTAGTGTGTTTAAAAAAGTTTTTTTTATTACTGCTTACACCTATTAATTATAGCACGTAGATTTCAACGGAAGAGAGAGAGGAAGTTAAGATGACGCAACATTTAAGCTGATAAGAAGGTTTTACATATATATCGCAGAGCAGCTCGCTATCATCCTATCTTCGACCTTGAGGTCAATCTAATGCGATAACTTAGCATTATTTTTTTTTAATTGAATTTCAGTCGGTCAGAAGACCGCACAACCGCTGTTATGACTCACTCGAGACATATATAGATAACAACAGTTGGTTAGAAGATATTGCATAATTGTAGATGTCCTTGGTCTTATCAGCATATACTGTTTAATCACACCAAACCATTATGATACTGGGTGTTAACATTATACCTATTAAAAAATGCATACCAGCTAATAAATATTTTTTGAGGAGTTAGAATAAAAACTCATTTATATAATTGTTTTACAAATTTTTTATTATCAATTTGTTACAATGACATGTTTATGGTATAATACATTTAATAATTAATAAAACTCATTTATTTAATTTTTTATGGTATAATACACTGTTTTGATCAATTAATACCAAAATATTTATAATGTATCATAAAAAACATAAAATTAATTTTTTGGTCTAATATGTTTACGCAAACGTTAATCTGCATCAATATCCTGCACTAACATGTCCCGGTGTCCATAGGCCAACGAGTTTATTCCATCAGGCAGGATGAACCGTTTATTATCTGAGGCTGAAAGGCTTCGTTTATTAATTAAGGTGGAGTAGACTTTATGCCCTACCGACCGAATCGATTTCATTATGCTTAACATCGAGACATCGTTGAATAGGACGGATTTATAATCGGCAAATCCAAGTTTCTTAAGCGTAGATCTTTGCACGCCTTTTGCACGCTTCTTTATATCCCCATCCCCATCAATAGCATACATCTTCGGACGCAATGCAACCACTTCGGTAATTATGCGCCCATCCACTTCATCCTTAAATTTCCCCAATACCTTTTTATTTTTAATTGAGAAATTCGGATGGCTTGGATGATATCCTGACGTGTCAAAATGATCTTCCATTTCCAGCATATCCTTAAAAATGTCGTCTGTGCTGATACGGTACAATAGGGAGTCCGTATCCGTATATATTAAACGAAGCCGTTCTGGTCCATATTTTTGCAGCATAATGGAGTAATGAAATTTGAAAATTATCTCCTTCGAGATCTCCAAAATAGAAAAGCCCACGTACGGAACTTTGTTAAAGTATATCCTCGTTTTGGCCATCCTAACACCAACCAAATTCTCATCATATATTTTAGCATCGAGGAATGTTGGCTTGCCAATTAATTTCATTAATCTGCTATCATTAGTGACAAGCTCAAAGTTCATCCTTTTACGCACATTCTCCATAGTCTTCCCAAAGTTTGCATTATTATATCATTTGTACTGATTCTTCTCAAAATCGTTGGTTGCACGAGTCCTCATATCCGTGTTTAATTTGATGTAAGGAAGAAGCCATGGTGATTGCTTAAATCGAAGGGCTCTACGAACCCGCACCAGCTGCAGCCCATAATCGAGGGCCTGTTTAAGAGCAATGTAGTGAACCACGTATCGCTCCCGCTTGCCAAGATGAGGAATCAATTTTTTAATATTTCCCTCACTGTTAGGAGGCGCCATTGTTTCTGCAAGAAACGGGAGGTCGTTGTGAAGCGGATGAAGATGTTCTGGATATTCCAGATCCACTTCTAATATATATCCAAAGTCGGAATCATCAGGGATGTCTTGAACTTGAATCTCTTCCGGCTGTTCCACCCATTCAAAGCCTCCATAAGGTAAAAACCTACTCTGTGCATCACCATATAAATTGTTTGCATCGTAATACATGATGAATACTGACTCTTGCGTTGGATCATAGGTTTGCTTGTATTTATTATTGGCCTTGCAATACCGTAGGGAAGCCTGGCAGATACCTCCTCTTATGCCACGTTCGACCATTAGAATCATTTCATAATCAAGCAGAAGTTCCAATTTAATGCCTGTTAACCTCAACATAGCATCCCACGCCATACCGGGGGCAGTGAAATAATGCGCAGGATCGATTTTATGAGTACTCATTGTCACACGTCTAAGTTTTCAAAGACATCAGCCAGCAACAAAACATCTGTCTTTAAATAGATATCACTATATTCTCCCAACGTTGTACAATGAAACTCGTTCCACACCTTCACTGCATGGTTATAATCCTCTTCGCCAATATGGCTGTCCGTCAAGGCGTTGTAGAATGCAACCTTAGGTGGTAAATTTTCTTCATCCAATTTCTGCCAGGAACTCACATAGTCGTACGGGAAAACGCCTTTTCTTAATACAAGGGGCAGCTGCGTTTCAGTGAAATATTTCGCAGTTTCCATGAACGAAGATTTTGGTAAGTAATTAACTAGTTGAGCCAGACTCTCTGCCATGAATCTGAATGAATCCAAGAAGCGAAATTGAATACCATTAATGTACTTTGCAAATGAAATAAACTTCTCTTCAGTATGAGGTATTACATTAACTCTGCCTGGAAGTTTCCCCACTTCTTTAATAATAAAATGCGAATCGTACCCGCTGAGATTGTGAATGAATACTGGAACATAAGTTGGTTGCCGACATCGCAAATTACAATTATTACATGCAGCGCCCCTATATTTGCCTGAAATATGACAATGATCCCGCACCTTATGGTTGGCTTCGCTGAATGTATGATTGCAGAGATAACAGGTATCAGCTGCCTTCCATTCTCTTTCTTCTAACTCACTAATCATTATGTCCACATTTTTGTTTAACATCTTGCCAATGACTGTTGATAAATCGCTTAGATGACGTAAGAATTTTTCAGCTGCATTCTCTCCCCTATATAGAAATGGTTCTTTAAGCGTCCAAAGATGTTCTATTTCATCGGTGGGTTTTACATAGGCGCAGAAAGAAAACGGTTCATGTTCCTGATAGTTCGTTGTAGATGATCGGGCTGGGGAAGGCGCACATGAATGTATAGGTTTTAAAAGGCACTCGAAATCGGCGTAAATCACAAAATTTGCTTTTAGCTGACGTTCAACGTTTTTAAATTCTATAAAAGGTTCTTCAGTTGGGCGTTTAACAGCTGCTGGAATGTTATCGCCACAATATATCCTGTGTTCTTGTAGTTTATCCTCTGCTGATTTTCCATAACGCCCATCAAAGTGTGTAAAACAGCGTTTACACAACTGTATTGCATGCGCATAGTTTGTTTTTTGCCCGGCAACCAACCTATTGAAATGTTTAATAAAAACATAATGTTGTTTTTCTCCATCTTGCATGAGTAAAAGGTCGCGATGGTCTTGCAGTTCTTCTTTAACAACCTTCAGCGGGTACACACTATTATCACCATCCAACCCGAATACATTTATTGATATATTGTTTACCTTTTCGAACTTTTTGATCTGGTGAAGAGGCGTGGGGAATGAAACGCACTCAAAATTATAAGGATGAACCAGCGTTTTATATTTACTAACACGTTGAGGGTTTTTATCCACAAATTTTGCTAATACAGCATATTTAAAACACTCCTCGTCGTAATTCTCCGGATTTATACAAGCCTTCTTAGCAGCGATAGATTTAGGAAGTTTGATATATGTCGCCCCTCCTAGCGGCTTGTACATATTTATCCGCAACCTTGCTCCATCTATCCCAACCAGCTTCCATCCACTCTTCTCTAACTGTGCCTCTTCCATTTCGTTCACTAATTTCTTGAATATATGTTCGAGAACCTCACCGATATCTGTGTCCATATAAATGGCCTTATTCCGAGTTTTAAATGATCTATCAGTTTGTTCCCCGAGTGTGTTCTCAAACAGACATTCCACCACTATATTAATTTTTAGCGTACGTTTCTCTTCCAATTGTTGTTTAATGAGCTCGTATAGACGCCTTTTAATCGACTGCAGAAACGTAGATAGATCTTCAAATTCCGCTGATTGCAGAAAATATGACCTTATTCTCCCCCGCCATGCCGATTCATATTCTTCAGATGCCCGTTTCAACAATTCCGCTTTAGTTGGTTCCACACATGCCTTTTCAGCGCCTGAATTATCATATCGAGCTTTCTTTACAGGAGGTCGGTCAGCACAGACTATTTCATGTCGCTCGCCGTTATATCTATTCAAAAAAGTCCGTTTACAGCCCTTACAGACATACATCTGGTTTGCATTACAGTATCTTTGGTGGCGATAGAGATTCTTCTTCAAAGTGAATGTGTTTCCACATTTCTCACAGCTAAATGTTGCCATCTTGAACGATGTTTAACGTGTAGGAAGTCACACTAAGACTGAGATCCATACCTCACGCATCTATATTTATACCTTCGGGAACCGACTTTGCGCATGCGCATAACTTTTCCCAAAATGTAACACAATCTAGAGTAATAAAGTACAAAACAAGTTTTAAGCATGGGCATAGCATTTCTCAAATGTGACACGATCTAGAGTAATAAAGTACAAAACCATTGTTGCGCATGCGCATAGCATTTCTCAAATCTAGAGTAAATTGGTATATTAATAAACAGAAATAGCACTTTTAGGAGACAACCTAACCCCCCACCTCCGCCTCAAAGGTGCCTAAAATGCATTTTCCCAGAGAAATATTTCAAATAAAAATTGTAGATCCTTGTATGTGTAGTTGATATATCAATTTTACTGAAAATTGTTGGAACTATGTTGAAATGATTGCAAAATCCATTCAGTAAAGTGGTACTTCCGCTTGAGGAATTTCGACAGATAACGTACTTCTGGAACCCCATGTGATACCCCAGACGGAATAGCGTGTTTGAACTAATTACTATAACACTAAACAGAAAATGGTTAAATATTACGTAATGTTCTAAAAATAGATCTTTAGAGGCGGTGACCTTGAAAGGAAGTTAAAACTATAAACAATTAGCTATCG
>JAAEAF010002592.1:0-158411 GCA_011037195.1 Triatoma infestans | reverse complement strand
CCGATCGACTAAAAAGGAATAGTGCTCTTTCTTCTTAATTGCATACATTTATTTATATTCCCTAAGTGCAGCATGAAGGCGTTACTAATAATCATGGAATTGGAAGTACGGTATAAGTTTAGCAAATTAAGACGTTTTAGCGAGTTTTTAGACAATGGTTATCAACCATGGATTCTTGCGGACATTTCTGATAGAACTACCTCTCCACAAACCCTTACCAGAGCTTCTTGTAATGACAATTGCAATTTAAATCCAACCCATAGGTTTCCCCACCCAAAATCCCTCTAAAATAATGTTTTCTAGAACAAAGTTAAAAAAAAAAAAGCTTTCTAATATAGCTTTCTAAATAATCATATAAAAGAGGGAGGGAATTAACTCCAATGGTAGCGTGTTGGACTATCAACGCGGCGGACCCGAGTCCCAATCCAGCAGTCCGCCCTTAGATTTTCTCTTCCTTGAAGACTACAAAGGGCACTGTTACTTGATGGACAGTGCTGTCTGCAATGGGAGAACATGCCCGGAGGTCGGCAGTACACTAAGAAGGCTCTCCGGGCACCATTGACCTCAGATATTGACAGGCCTTAAATTAATATATATATACATATGTATGTATATATATATATAAACATAAATTAGACATCCATATGGGTGATTTACTAACAATGTTTTTGTTATGTGCAACATCATCCAAACAAATACTTCAATAAAAATCTTGTTTACAATTGCAAATTAGATGTTTTAAATCAAAGTTGGAGTCATAAAAGTATTGACAATACTGACTTAACAACCGCTAGTTACATCAGCCAAGAATAGATGGAATATAGAAGAAGTCAGAAAGGGATAAAAATTATAATCATTTCTTTTCATAGAGAAATACTAATAGTATTTTATTCGATTTTCGATATCGATTTTTTATTTAATTATTTCCTTATTATTGAAGAAATCTAACTCTTAAATATTTTTTGTTATAGTTCGATATAAGTAAATTATTCATATTTGTGGGTAGCCAGTCAGGTGTTCATACATATATTGAGTTATCAGTATAGAATTCTCGTTATTAGTATCGTATAAATATATGATTCAACTGCCATTGACAAAACCATTTTTACTTAAGAAAAACGTCAATCATTTAGTATGCTTGGATTAAATAACAGACAGACAGACAGATAGGCATTAAATAATTATATAATAACCACTATGTTCCCCACATATATATAAAAAAATTAAATTTTTTACCCATTTTTACTTTTACTTTCTTTTATTATATTTATAAGAGGAAGTATGGCGTTCATGTTAAATTATTTAATATTGAATTTTCAACGGAAATACATGAATTGAAGTCTCCTGAAACGAAAAAACATAATCTGATATGAAACACTCACACGATTTTCTCTTCCTTCTTTCTTATTGGTCAAATTGATTCCTCATAATCCCTCACCACCTCTATCTCGATCCGTTATATCTTCCTCTCTAAGACCGCGACCATACATGTTTCACCATCCATTGGGTCTTCGGCCTTCCTATTTTATTTCTTCCTTCTGCCACCAATTCCAGAGCCATTCTAGGAATTCTTCCCTTTTCCATCTTCCGCGCACGACCATACCATTTCAGCCTTCTTAACATCTCCATGACATTTCTTTCCGCCTCCATTTTTATCTCGAATTCTCTCATTCCTTACCTTTTTACACTGGATGTTCTAGCCGACCTTCTCCAAAAATCCATTTCGGTTGAGAGTATTTTCTTTCTTTTCTACAACAAGCGCGAAAGAAAAAATAAATAAATAAAATATAAAATAAAATAATAATAATAATAAATAGATATATATAAGTAAAGAGTTGAAAACTACTCTCTAATTACTATCAAAAAATTACTCAAACTTCTCTCAACAAATAAAAATTCTAAATTAATTCCCATTAAATATATTCTATTTCACAGAAATATCTCGGAGAATTATCTCACTATTTTGGAGAGATAGTTTAAAAAATGGAAATTCAAATTGAATGAAAGCAAATGTCAGCATTTCACGTTTACCCTGCAAAGTATTATTTCCCTTCTTCTCCATTACAACGAAATTCCTCTTCCGGTCTCTGATGTCGTCCGCTATCCTGAAATATACATCGACAAACAACTTAACACTTCACTCATCTAAAAACCCATCCTTAGGGAGACATACGGCACTGAACAGTGGTATTCAGCCCAAGCGTTCCCAACAATCCCCTCAATCGTATCCAATCCATTATACTACAAAAATCCTCCGAAGAAAATAGTTAGCTCCTTATTATGTTTTCAATCAAAACCATTCAAAATGACCTGAACATCTTCTTCCTTATTAGAAATTTTTCAGATATAAGAAATTCCACAATGCTCCTATCGTCATACACTAATCCTGTAGTCTAGACCCGGTCATCATGACTCTTCCTGACAGTCCTCCTAGAAGGCTTAAACACCAGTGGCCTCGTGACATACACCCTAGTCTAGTGACAGAGAGTGACACAGTTGTTTGGAAACTCTGTATTTATATATATATTTATTTAGGAGCGGGTTTTGGTGTAGTGGTTATGAGCATGGACTTATAAGTAAAAGGTTCCCCTAGTTCGAGTCCCGCATATATTTGCTAAATTTTATATTTGTTTAAAAAATGTTAATAGTAAAAGTATGTACTTCCGCCCCCGTCACGACACCTAATTTGGTTGTTGGAAGTTAGGCATTACTGCTGAAAAATAGGCATTACTTTACTTACTTTGTATATTTATTATAATTATTTTTCTTTTATTGTATTGCGCATTTATTTATTTATTTTATTTTTTATTTCTTATTTATTAGATTTACTTATAGCACAATGTTGCCCTTTTAAAAAAAAATTTATATATTCTTACAGTAGATAACCTCTTTTAAGACATATTTTATACTTCTTTTCTAGTCCAAAAAGAAGACAACTTAGTATGTATAATAAATGAATGAACAAACTGGTATATTAACCAATCAATAAACACACATCCTCCGTCCCACCATTTGAATAAAACAACATTAAAAATCCCTCAATGTTGTTCATTATACATATCCTACTTACCCTCCACTCTTAACTTATCATTTATGATGTGAACTGTCAACTGTTTCAAACTTGATTGGCCGGACAATATTTTAATATTTATGAATATTATGGTGGGGGATAATTATTGTTGATGACTTTCCCGGAAATCATTCTATATTCTTTAGGAATTTCTTAAATAACATTATTTTAAAAACTTGTAATATATGTTGGAACTCGCATTATGAGTTTTAAAACATGTTTGATACAAAAACAAAAGTCTGGTATGATATATTCACAAAACTTTTCTCTAATTGTAATTTGATATAAAGTACAAAAATTGACAAATTCTCATTAAACTTGTAACTTTTATTCAAAGTTCAGTACTTATCAATACATACTTTTTTATTTATTGTTTTATTGAGTAAATAAATATGCAACAAGTAAATAAGCTAATAGATATAAACAATGACTTGATGGTCATGAATGGTAGTTATCCAGCGACAACTACCATTACTCACCTAGAAGGTCGCGAGGCCAACGACGTCTCAATTGCCTTGCAGGATTGTCTGAAAATGTGGTTGAGGAGAGGGTTTAGGCGAGAGGATTGGAATGAAGGGGGAATCTGCTGTGGACTTTGCAATATCGTGTACAAAAGGAATCTTCAGATCCGTGTGGATTGTATGGTTGGAAACGTAATAAAGAGCATCGACTATACGTCGGAGTATTTTGGAGTGCAGGGTTTATTTTCTGTTAACGTTGGTTACGTTTTGTGGTTCCGCAGAGTTCTAGTCCGTACATCCAGATGGTTGCGAGTAGTGAAGCATAGAGTCATCTTTTATTCTGGAGAGAGAGTTTGGAACGCTTGCCAAGGAGTCTAGCAATTAGTCTCAAACGGTTGTTGAGGCAAGCCCTTTTAAGTCTGGTATGTGGGTTCCAGGTTAGTCGCTTGTCTAGGTACATACCAAGATAACGAAGGTGGTATCAATACATATAAACTCGTTTTTTTTTTTAACTACAGAAGTAGTTAATTTATTTTTAATTGACAATTGCTAGTTACGTAGTTTACAACTAACAATTACAAAATATAATTGGTGTTGTTTTTGCATATGTTTTACAACTAATGAAGTAGTTATAGTTGGAATGCAAAATTACAATTAGTAGTTGAAAAACTGCCAATCATTAGTTGTAGTTTTTTTTGCCTATCGATAACTTAGGTCATTAGCGCCGAAGTGGTTATTTCGGACCACTCGAGCTGGGATGGCGCCTTTCAATAGTTATACTTATTATTCTTTTTGTTGTTATCTTTGAAGTGACAAGATTCAACTCGGAACGCAGAAAAACTAGTAAAAAAAAATGAAGATTAAATACTAAGTTGTCTGTTTTATAACTAATTACAACTATAACTACATAGAAGTTAGAGTTGCTTTTACAACTATTTCTTCTCCTCCAATAATCTGATGCACATCCCCTTGGGATTTGATCAAGACTTCTAGACGCTACCTTCTGATTTTACTAGTGTAATCAAGTTTCAAGTACTGTCTGTCTTCTGTACTAACCCACATACTTACGGTCACTATATTTAAGTTAGAAGAATAAGTCTTAGTAAAAATTCCAAGTTTAAAGAAACCAATTTGATACTTGTATTAAATTGCAGTAGAAGAAAGTCGGTTGAATTTTTCAAATCAGATTTCTATTTTCTTCAACTCCTGGTAAGAAGAGGAAGTATTGCGATTATGTCCAATTTTCAAATATTAGTTTTTCACCGGAAACAGTTGTTTTAAAGTCGTCAATTTTTCCCGAAAAAAATAATTTAAGGGGGAATTTGTAGCGTAAATTTCAAATTTTGTGTTATATTTTATATATTATATATACATACAAACATACATAATACATACATACATAAAAGAATTAAGCCAAAGAAATAATAAATAAATGATGATGCCGATATACCCAACACATCGAGAGATATGCCGGTGATGTTATTTAGGCAGTAGATTTGGGATGGAAGCAATGTATTATATAGAGGTTAGACGGGCAGTAAGTGGAAATGGCACAAGTGAATGTAGAGAAACTACACACGGCTAATGCAACCCCTACAGTTTCAGTTAGGTTACACAGTAATGGACAAGAGTTGTCTTCATATATTTTCCAGCAGGTGTCATCCCATCCCATCTATCCTACACAGGTATACACACACAGCTATATTAGCAGCAGTGTTCTCTCTCTTTCGCTCTAATTGTTTGCCCTCTCCTTTCTGTTACTCCAATAGTAGCAGCTGCAACAGTAGTGGAACGAATTTCGTATCTGTCGTCCAGTAATAATGTCATGAGCTTCCCAACTCTACACCCTTTTAATAATTTCATATCGACCTACGTACAACCTCTCTATACGTTCTAAAATCGAAACCAACATCAGCCTGATGTATACAAGTAATTAATTATGAAGCAGCCTGCTAATGCTTTTCCCATCCTTCATCGGGTTAATTCTTTATACTTGGAATTGCCTTATTGTAGTGCGCACCGCAAGTCCAAGTAATAAATCTTTTAAATTTATAATCTATTGCGAGCTGAAAAACCAGGAAATAAGGAGATGGAGTGTTTTTATTATTTCATTTCTTCACAGCCTCTGCTGGGTGAGGCACTTCGTGGTCCATAGTCCTAATTAACTAAGCCTATAACAAGATTATATACATATGTACGCATTCACACCACAGTCGCACAAATACATTACACATACCAACATGCATCTTAGAAACATACATACATACGCACTTACACCTACACATACACAATTTGGAAAGAGGTGTGCAGGGCCTATCATGTCCTATCCTGCAAGACCACTCTGAAAAGTCTACAAGAGTGAAGCACTACAGCCTGCTGCATATCTGCAATCAAACTTTTTCTAACCCTTAGCTTTCTCAGACCTGCCTTACTCCAGACATAATCAGCGGCACCACCTCCACGTGCAGGCCTCCCTGCAGCAGAGGATATCTACCCAACCAATATTTTTTCTGTGTAAGCATGGGCCAGATTGGCTGCGTCTGGGACGCTCACGTCGATTAAAAATATTGGCCCTTTTCGTTGACACACCAGACGTTAAGATCACTCGGTTCCGTATAATGGTCAATGTATAGTGTCCATGCATGGGATCCCCACTTTGTGCCATTCGTTTTCAAGTACGAATCGTATCTGTAGTAGTGCTCGACGTGCTGGAATAAACCTACAGTCCGTGCCAACTCGTTATGGAGGATTTTCGCCATGCTGTTATGTCCAAATAGATATTCTTTCTGGGCGGATGCTGGACAAGCCGCAAACAGATGGGGACTTCTCCGGGACCAGGCAGCATAACCTCCATATGATTTCGGTGACGGCTTTGTCTTCTGGGATATTGCGCTTATAGTATTCTCTAATGGACACCACCTAATCCTATATAGCGATAACTATCTCCTTCGTTTCTGAGTATAAATTTTCGCGGGTCAACCAAAGAAGAGACGCCTCTTTGTCTACAGCGTCGCTCTCCAGCACCGCTGCATTGTCCTTGCATGGTGTTTGCTCTCCACTAGGTGCCCCTCAGAAACGAAGGAGAGGAACGTTCTCCTCTCCCGCTCTGATGGCAACTTGTTACTCAAGATCAGTGGGGTAAATTCTGAATCCGAGGCCATAATTGCACGTACAAACTCCAATTCTTACCGCGCTCAATTATTCGTATTAATATTATTATTCGTCTGCAGGGATAGACGAAGCTTAAATTATCCAGAGTCAGCCTCTCTGCTAATAACTAATCCAAAAAAAAAACAAAAAACAAACCCTGTGTAAACCAAAACTCTGAACTCGAATCTAATCCATCTAAGATTCACAGCAGTCCGAACAAATCGGACAGTAACCTTAAGGGAAGAAACAGACGTAACCTGTACGACCTACTTTTTGTACAAATCCAAACGTCTTGAAAACTAATGTTCTCACTATCAAAGCATTTCATAGGATGCTGTTTCTTCCTCTGTCTCAGTTAATTCGACAAAAGAATCCGGCATGAGCTCCATTTCTTAGAGAGGTCTCCGTTAAACATAATGCTTTATAAGTTATCCACCCAGATGCCTAAGAGAATTTGTGAAAAACACAGCAACATCTCGCTATTAGTCACAATCCAGACTGCCGACAACACTCTGCAGCTCATCCATAGAGATAATGTTGTGAAACTGTCCATACCTGGAAACTACGTCATGTGTTTAGAGAAATGCCAATATCAGCAGTCTTGGGACCAATGAATGGGAGTGAAAAGCGATCAATTGATCTAACCTAATCGGTTTATTTTTCGAGATTCCCATTATGACGTGGTACCCAAATTAGAAGAACTTCCTTCGAAGAAGAAACTCTTAACAGTCTTTACTAAATTCGATCCTCAATTTGGAGATGATAATAAAAGAATTTAGTGCCTTCGATGTAGTAAAACTTTTTCCACTGATCGGAAAGAAGTGGTGGATTGATTAGCGAACGTAGGCGCCTCTCTGCTCTTCTTCTTCTTCATTAGTCCCAAACCGTTGTTGGCATGTTTTTGAAGACATGTTTGACAGGTTTCTTTCTTCCGTTGACATTTGTCTGTTTAATATATTTGCAGGTGAGTGCAAGATTCAAGATTGATCGTTCAGCAATTGCAAATCAGACATACCATCGACCATTTTTTATATTGATCCCACTTGTAGAAGTACCGCACGATACAACTGATACCATTGCATTCGGGATAATTTCAGGTAGCTTTAGCCACTTAGGCCAGAAATCAGAAATCGCGTTGCTGAACATTACTGAAACGAGAGTGTTCTAAGAGACTTGTCAATGTGGGACGAAAAATACAGGTTGTTTATACTGAAACTATGGTCAAACAGCTGTTTTTGAGAGATGGCAGGTTTGCCAACATATGATACAGAAAGTATTTCATTCTTATAAGGACCACCTTATATTTACCCCTAGTCTGACCGCTTTACTTATTACTGGCTGAATAAATGATACTAGTAAAATACATGTAAATAAACAATAATAATCCATTTTTTGCTGTCGATTGTTTTTTGATAGGTGGTAAAATTGTGGGTAGCACACAATATGTCTTTAGACTAATTAAAGTCATCGGCAAGGAATTTATGCCTGCAGACAACTTCTATCTCTCTTTCTTTCGCACTTGCAGAAAGGTACAGAAGTATGCGACCATTGCAGTAGTATACGAGGATATAGAAGACCCACCATGTGATCTTAGACCAGAACTAAATTAAAGGAAACTTTATGCCGACTATAAGAGGGAGGGCCTTTAACTGTATGGTAACATTAATTTGCACACTACTATTTATCTTACAACAATGGTATTAAGGTGGATATTAGATTTATATTAAGACAGGGTTACGGTCAGACTAGGGTAAACTTTATGCTCTTATACATACTATATACCTAATGTTTGGTTAAGTAGGCTTGAATAGATAAGTAGTGGGAGGCGGAATACTTAACTTAACAAAAGCTCTGTAAGATCCTTGTAATTGGCCACTGTAAATGAATAAGTGAATAACGTTTCTTCTGGGTAGGTAAATGTGACGGTGTTTGCCAATGTCGTAACTTAGGGAGAGTCAGCGGTTTGTCTACATCAAAGAATGGAACTGTGTATGTATACGACACTGAGAGAGAGAGAGAGAGAGAGAGGGAGGGAGACCAGTATGCTATTCCACTGGTATGCCATCTAGAGCTCTATAATTCTACAATACATACACCCAAACATACACACACACCCATATATATATATACATATAACACGAGCCCTTTCACTATATACACAAGTCCCTTTTATGTCGTGTAAGAAAAACAATAGCCAACCTTTTCTTCTTCTAGGTAGGCCACCCCGAAGTTTTCCTACCTCTTCTTATCCATTCACTAGCCTCCCCTCTATTCTAACCTTTCTTCCAGCAAAAGGACTTTAGATTAAACACAGTACTGCTTAATGAAGCCTTTTAAACAGGCACCACCTCTAATAAGCACAGCCTGCTTAATTACACTCTGCACCTATTTACTTTATTTATGTATTTAAACTGGCAAGTAGTCGTCGGTCCGAGTCATTTTCTCTCTCTCTCTGCCTCTTCCACCTCCCCTCTCTGTCTCCATTCTTGCTTGCACACACACACACAAACACCGACACGTCACTACTTCTAAAACATTCTTCCTTATTTGCGCACTGTGTCCTTTTCTTACACAAAAGGAACACGGGCGATATTTACTTTGCTTTAGAATATGCTAAACCCTCCTTTTAGTAATTATTCGCTTTTATAAAATAAGTTTACAGTTTTATAAAATTTATATTCAAAGATTTTATCACAATGCAAAATATACGCATAAATTAAACAATCTGGTGTGTAACAATCACACGACTTGTGCACGGTTACCGCCGCAGTTAATTAACATTATAAAAATTGACAAAAATATTTTTTGTATTTAGAAATTTGAAATCACTTGAAATTGATTTTAAAAGAGTTTTGGTTAATTGCTTAGGTTTAAATTTAAATCGTTGCCGCACGCTTCGTTGGTTGTGTCAACGAGGGTGCCCACGATTTTCTCTCATTGAGGTGATGTATATATATATAGATATATATATAAACCCCTACAACCTTTTTCTTCTTTTTCTTATGGCCAGCTCTGTTAAACGTCTGTAAGCATTCCAATTTGTAAGAAAATTTGTTAATTAAATTATATTATTACAGTAAGGCGTACGAGTGTTTAACACCAGATCTTTCCTTTTCTACGGCCTTAAACCAGGCATTTTCATTGAAAACCCAATTTCGTCTTACAGCAGTGAGATGTTTTCTATGTCTTTATGTTTTCTATATCTTTATGTTTTCTAATAGTTAATTTATTGTTTTTTTTGTTTGTTTTTTTTTTTTAATTTAAGCCGCATCAACATCTATGATCATTGACCTCCGGATAGGGTTCTGTCGTTACAGACAACACTGCCCATCTCCGAACAATGAGCTGTATACGTTTCTAGAAAGAGAAAACTTGAGAGAGAATGTAAAACTTTACATATTGATTTGAATGGAATAAGTGACACATTTATCTACTGTTGTAAAAAAAAAAAAATATATATATATATATATGAAATATTAACAAGAAATATTGTAAATAATAGAAAATTAGAAATGAGAAAAAGTTATTATTAGGTGCAATATAGGGGTGTGGCCTTAACGAGAGAGGTTTGTTAGTTGAGTAATAGTAGATACACGTAATATACGACCGGGCATGATGTTGATTACGGCCAGGGGTGAACTGTACAGATCTGGAGAATGATTTTCGGCCGGTGATAGGGTATTTTGTAGATGTGTATATATGTATGTGTGTGTGTGTGTTTATAGAAATCAAGATTGGCTATATTGTTAGTGTGCTTGTGTATATATTAGTATTAGTAGTAGTAATAGTAATAGGTAGGGGAAGTAGTTGAAGGGTTGAAGTTTGATTTCACCCCACCCATTAATGTTTTCTGGCTAATGCATTTTGGTAGTTGATGTTTACTAGTTTATATTGTACTGTTTGGTTTAAAACTTGCACCAGAATTCTCTCTCTCTCTGCCACACACACACACAAACACTCTCTTTATATTTCACTAACTAAAGCGTACAGTTTGATTATTATTGTCCGCAATATGATATATATAAGGTAGTGCGGTGCCTTGTGTGGCTCTTTAATAAATAATATTTACTATATACATGAATGAACTCTGGTGAATATGAGTTCAGGTTCAGTTGTTAGTTAAACAGCCAACAAAATATAGTTCAAAACATAATAATGGGTACATAATATGGGTAAGTGGTAGTGGTTTAAAGGTTTGTTCATATACAGGCCGGCCACTTTATTTCATTTCACATAAACACATTACACACTGGCTGGTTTATATGGATATATCTGGGTGGACGGGTGAGAGAAAGAGAGTTTGTTTTATAGTTGTTAGTTTGTTGTTATTGTAAGAGGGTTCGACATACGAAATGAACGGTGGCTGGACGTGTAACAGATTCTGGCCTATTATAATAAGTATAAACAAGAGAACAATGAATTTTGACCTCCTATTACCATATATAAATATATACCTATAGTTTAAAGTAAACATGACTTCCATCCCTCCTACTTTAAAAAAGAGAAAGTAAAAAAACATCTGGTGTGACGACTTTCTCTAGCTGCTGTTAATACAATTATATATAAAATGACAATTTTCTGTAAATCTCAAATTTTACGTTTTCGTCCTATAGAGGCGATAAGGGCACAAGTACCTACCCAACCAGGTAATAGAAATGATTACAAAAAACGCATATAACATATGAAATTTAAACTAGCTCTATCTAAAATCACTTTTTTCTGAAAAATTTTACAGATAAATGTGATAAGGAGGTTTATATCTGTTAGCTTATAATCAAGTTTAAAAGAAACCATTGTAGTCGTTTTCGAGCGAAATTCTCATAAAACTATTCTGTAAAGTCGCACTTCCTTCCGGTTAATCAATTTTCATCAAATTTTAAATTCTAGTGCTCCTAATAAAGATTAATATTATATAGGTGGCAGAATCATTCATGTTTCATGAAGTGGTACTTTAGTGGTAAGTTTAGCGTGGTTATGTTGCAAATAAAAGTGTTAGGCATTTGTATGTCATAGATAGTATAAGAAGTTTAAATGGAAATCATTGGAGGCTATTTTGACAAGAAAATCCGAAAAACTGAAATAGTAAAGTCGCACCTCCGGTTGATGGATTTTGACCGAAACTTTTGTGTCAGTTGTGGTGGGAGTACCTAAACGGAATACCTTAAGTATGAGCTTTTTGCAAGTTTCAATTTTTAAAAGATTTTGTCCTCCACACACGCAGAAACACACATATACAGACCAATCACTGGGAATAGTGCTTACAAGGAATATCTTGGTTTTGTGGATTTTTTTTCCTAGGAAATGTATATTTCGCGATTAAAATACAATTTCGATTTTATTACAAAAACGTTTTTATGAATTTTAAAGCAGTAAGAGAATGTATCAAGTAAGATATGATCACAAAATACCTGTAAATTTATTGTTTACTTTTCTCAAAAATTGTTGCAATATACTTTTCTACTTTTCATTGGTAAAAGCGGAATAAAATAAAACAGCACCAAATCTAAAACCTTATATGGCAACATAAAATACTCTAATAAAATCAAAAGATAAATTGCATGCGTAATAATAAATTAGATGGAAAATTTATATAGTATATCAAATTGAACCTTTCTCCAATAAATGTTATAAAAAAAATTCTAAATCTAATAATGATGATATATATAAAATTGAAAAGCATATGGAAACAAATAAAGCAATAAGAAGAGTTTATATATATATATATATATATTGATCGTTACTGGAGAGTTGTAAAGTGAAGTAAAACTAGTAATGTGGAGATAAAATAATGCTTTCCACTCCGCCATTGCGTTTTCACATCTCCTATAAGGTCTGAATGAAAAACTTATTTTCTCCAATACATTTCCTAAATGGAGGAAGCGTTCCCATGTGAGATGACAGCCTAACATGATTTAATAGCCTAAAACCGTTTTCCTACGATTACTATATATGAAAATAACGTTTATCTAATATAACTTTATTAGTGATGTTATAGTTGATTTTATTTATATTTATATACAATGATCTTAATTTTCAATTAAAAATATAATCCATTAGATGAACTTAAAAAACTAAATTTGATCGAAATGATCGAAGAGCAGCTTTGCCTTAAATCACAGGTGGAGTGCCCCAAGGCTCAGTGATGAGGCCTATACTTTTCAATATTTTCACAAACGACTTAATAAAACTCAAACTTAAGCCAAAGTGTTTTTTGTACGCCGTTGATACAGCATTTTGTCTGTTCTTTTTTAGACTAGGTACAATAACCAGACAGAGAGAAAGACAGCCCACTGATTAATTAATTTCGTATAAATCAATGGTGTTGATCTGGCCTTGCAAACAAGGAAATTAAATACTTTGATTTCGTTCTCTACTTTTGAGTGGAAAATTTACAAAACATGTTAACTCAATGTATAATAAACTCCTCGATAATGTATATAGATTATTTTCTTTGCATTCGATCCATACTGTCTGTATTATGCGGCCCCGGTTTGTCAAAAATATTTGTCCCACTAACTGCAGAAAAAAAAAAAATTACAGAGAATACAAAACAAATGGTTGAGAATAATTGGGTCGTAACCTAGATAGAGACTTAGAACTACGATTGATTATATGCATGCTGCACTTGATATGGTTAGTATTTTCATACTAACAGATAAAATTTTCAGCTTGTGTGAAAGTACCGCAAACTTGTACATATCTAATATTGACAGTTATAATTTAGGTTCTCTTAAATACAAAAAATAAAAAACATAAATACTGAAGGATATTCTTTTCTTTTTTTTTGTTCTTTTTATTTTATGTTGGCTTAGCGTATAACATTGTTTTCCTTCCTACATTCAGAGTGTGGGTTTTTGGTCCTGTTGATTCTATGTATGCACTGTAACCAGAAGCCTCTTTTGTTTTGTAAATTATATAGATATAATTGGTAAATAAATCAATCAATCAAAAAATCGTAGAGCGATAAAATAGAAAAAAACACACTTTTATGAAACACCCAACATTTCGATAAATTTATTACAAAAAAGAACATGTGAACATCATGGATTCCCCGAGAATTCTTTAAAAACAAATCACATTTTACCTGGTCAAAACATTCACATGTTATGTGGCTGTTAAAAATTACAGTAATAATAATCATAATAATATATATTATTAATAATTTTTAATATTATTAATATATTATTATTGTTATTGTTTTTTTTTTTGTACAGGTCCGCAGGGCGTATGGTGCGGAGAAGATCTGAGCGTATACCATTCTACAGGACCAGCTACACCGGCCGTTCATGGTGGTATATCTGCACAGGCTCGTCATGCAGGACTGCTGAAGATTGCAGGACCTGAGCACCATTATTATTATCCACCGCCCTGCACGCATTAGGATTGCGCAGATCCGGCCCTTTTATAAATATATACATACATACATGGCAATCTTAACCATTTGTACATATGACTTTAAAAATGAGAAATATAATAAAACAGAAAATGTGAAAAAAAAACAAAATTATATTTAAATAAAAAAATAAATCTTAAATTATTTAAGGGACTTACAATTTAAATAATAATAAAAAAAATAAAAAAGAATTGTAAATATCCCATTATTTTTGGGTTTATGGTGCCCAAAAAATTGAACGTCCCTCAAGAAAAAAAAAAATTTAATTCCCAGAATAAACTGTTCCCCCCCGCCCACTATGCCCTAATCCCGTCCGTTTGTATATAGTTATTTGTCCTGATCTTGTTTTTTTGTTTTGTAAATTAAATGGATTTAATGAAAATTAATAAAGTACCATCATTTTTATGTAAACCCTTTGGTTGTGATACCGTGGCAATATTTTGGAAAAAAGAAAATTGTATAAAATAAAATTAAGTTTTGGGAAAATAAAATGAAAAAAATTCACGTAAAAATTTTCTTAAATAAATAACTATTTTTCCTCAAATTTGCATCTTTTGTGTACAGAGAGAGATTTGCTCAAAAAAAAAAAAAAAATTAAGAAAAACAAAAAACAAACAAAAAATCAGATTTTTTTGTTGGAAAATGTGTGGAAAAATAATTTTGAAATTTGCAAAACTTTAGATAAAAAAAAAACGACACAGAAAACTGTACCCTCTTGTAAATTAGTGTATATTTGTTTTAATAATCTATTATACTCGTTAATATTGACGTTAATTGTTAAGATTATTAATAAATAAATAAAAAAAAAGCTATTTAATTATAAATAATTAAGTAATAACAAAAAAATGAGTGCAATAAAAGTTCTTTAATTTTAAAATAATTAGCACTCATTAAATTCTATCATTATTTTCATTTTTTCATTTTTAATTTTTTGTGTTTTATTAAATATTGTTATTGAAATAATTTCTGAAATGTTATAAAAAAAAAAAATGGGTAAAGTCTGATTCATTACTGGGAGCCAATCAGAAACGATTAAGAGGTTTTTATTTGTTAGTTGAAGGTCTCATAGTTTCTCCAACAGAATAATGTTATGCAGTTATGCAGACTCATAATCCAATTTAAAGGTTTAAATGACATTTTTTTTTTTTTTTTTATCAAATACATCATCTATCATCGAAATGCAATAATTCTCCTGTTTCGGCAAGACTTTCAGATCATAGCTTTCTGACTTACTTTCCTATTCTCCGGGTGATTTTTAGATCTGTTTATAATAATGCCGGTTATGGTTAATGGATGCTACATTCTTCTACACTTGATTTAGCAATTCTTGTCTCTTGATGGTGCTACAAATGATTTCGCTATACCTTCCTATTTTCTCTTCAATTGCATGATAGTTCAAGTAATATTTACCACCTGCCCAAATATAGAAAATGTAGCATTTGCTTCTACTTTAGTTCTCACCTGCTTATGTCCTCAGAATACCATTCCCTCTGTTTTTCCTAGATAGAAAGCTTCAAATTAAATCTCTTGCTACTTATGAAAATAGATCAAACACATCTTCCGATCCGCAAGAAGGACTATATTGTCCATACTGGACAGTGTGTAGTCATCAAGAGGTAAACTCAAATATGAATGGTATTTCTTTTTCATTCTTGTAAGAAAGCGTGTTTACAGACAAGAAACAATGCGGGTGATAGCAACACCCTTTTCTAACCTCTAAATTGAAAAATAGTAACATCTTAACTATCCTACCGCCGATGATAATAAACATTTTTGTGTGAGGATTGATATCCCTTTGAGAGTTAAGAACTGATAGGTACGACCATGTCGGAAGGTCTCGGTGAAGAGTCACCGAGAAAGGAAACCAGGGCGTGTCCAGAGATTTTAAGGTGGCAGCCCCAATAAGTTAATAACACTTGCAGTGAGTAATATCTCTATTAGTCAAAAATCAACTGCTGGAAGAACGAACAAAAAAAATATCTAATAAATAAAATATTCGCTCAAAACTAGGACCTTAGAGATCTACAATTTGGGCGTTTCAGAGTGGAAAAGATTGTTAAGTAGATCCGGATTAAGCTTGTCTTGATTGCAAGGTACGGAAGTAGATGTTATGAAGAGGTAAATGTTTGTCCGAAAAGATTAAAAACATTTAAAAATGATTATTAATATTCGCGTCAACAGCGTGGAAAGCGTCTGAATTGTTGTAGGAAAAGAATTCTTCATCACACCCCTCTACTCTTATGTGAAGCATAGCAAGGTCCAGGCCAGAAAGAATGGGGAGCTGAAAGAAGACCTGCAATGAAATGTGAAAGAGAACCTGCATCGAACCTAGATGAGCTAGTGTACAAGATTATAAGCCATCGCTCTTACTACTGAGGCCCAAGACACTGATTGACAAATCATACACTCATGGAGTGAAAAAGTGTGAATCAAGCGTAGTTAAAATTTCGTAAATTTAAAATCTTCCCGGATTCACATTCAGTTTAATAAATTCTTGTGGCTCAAAAAGCAGAACTGACATGAGAAGAGAGAGAGATCGATAAAATGTAAACTACCAAAATTCGAAACCTACAAAATCGAGATCATTTATCGAAATATGTTCAATAACTTGTAGTTAAATTGTAATTGCGCTTAGAAAGAATATATTATTTAATAATTTCCTATTTTATTATTGAATTAATACGCGTTATATCTATGTATGCACGTGTACACTGATGTCTCAGCTGATGATGCAACGAGAAATACTGGCGCTGGGGTTTTCTCAGCTGATTTCCAGATAGCAGGCCAGTCGGTAGTATATAGAATTTTAACGGAGAAACGAGAGCCATTCTGCTGGCATTGGAGTCGCTAATGACACTAAATTCTGGAAAAGGGCTCCTCGTAGATTCGCAGGCGGACAGTACTTGCAGTAGCCGGTCCGGGAAATCATGCTTCTAAAGATAGCAGTATATGTCAGACAGTAATTGTAAAGATGATTCCCGAGGTAAAATTGTGGCACTACACTGAATACCAGGGCACTGCCGGCCAGTTTGAAATGAACAGGCTGGCAAGAATGGGAGCTGTCACAAAGGAGCAAAAATAGATAACTTCGAAGAGCGACACAAAGGCAAAAGTGATGGAACATATGGAACATAGGCAGCAAGCTCAAGAAAAGTAGTGGTCAGCATTGCAGGAGCGAAAGGCTGAATAGCTGTCAATTTGCCGAGAGGTAAATTCGTGGCTCTGTTCAGAATGCTGTCCCGGCCACGACTAACTTCAGAGCCATATACACCATATAGGCATCGCAGCCTCAACACTATGCCATCTACGCCAAACAGCGGTTATGAATGCTTAGCATTTCCAACGCTTGCGCTGCTATGAAAGATTGTGAATAAGTATTGTGAATAAAAATTGCAAATCCTCTAAATATTGGGACAGGGCGAAAGTTAAAAAAAATAAAAATAACAAAAATGATAAATGTTACCGGTAATTCAGGCTTTAAGTATATAAGCTTGTTTTAATTTCTTCTAGTTCAAAAGGCCCTGAAATAGGTTTTTTAATTAGATTTGAAAAAAAAATTAATATTGACTCCAGGGGAAAAATGAAGAGAATAAATGATCATAAAAATTAAATCCTTAGATAATTTGATTAGTAAATCCTGTTCCTTTTTTTAGTGAGTTTGGAAAAAAACAACAGAACAGCAGGCTCGATAAATCTGTCCAACAGTTCTTTGAAAAGCAATCTAAAATTTAAAAAAATAGACAAGTTAAGTCAATGACCTGATCAACAGCTGGTCAAACATAAAGGATTTCTGGACAGTCATTTAAGTTTAAAATAATGTTTGTGTAAAATCCGAGGTAAAACGGAAGTTTGTTTAAACGAAAGTTTTTAAAGAATTTCATTTAATATAAAGATGTCCGCATGGTTTGCCATACAAAAAATCTGGTGTGAAACACTTACATGGACTCTCTCTTACTGCAATTTACGGAAATAGTAAATTACCTCCACACTTTTATTCTTACTACATGTCGGTGTTTTTGTGGCAAAAATCACAGTAAACTGTTCGGTAAAGTATCACTTCCGGTACACCAATTTAGCACTGAGTTCTCTAGTGTTACGCTGAACACGTGACCAATTTCTAAATACCACCTTTTCGAACTCAGGGGACTTCAATGCGATCGAAAATTTGTCACGATCGCAATACTTCCTCTTACCAGCAGTAAGAGAAAGTAAAAAAATCTGATGTGACACACTCACCTGACTTTCACTTTCTCCAGTTTACATAGTTACATACTATTTAGTTTATTGAACACTAATATATAACTCTTCTTCTTCTTATAATTATTTGTTATTTGCATTAATAATTAGTTCGATGCCTTTTTTTTTATGTTGCTGGAAGAAATTGGATTTTGATTGAATTAGCTCATCCCTAGATTTCAATCTTTGTAAATACTCTTTCAATACATTGTGGGCTGCGCCACATACATAAAATTAAGGACAGTATAATGAATAGCCAAAAACTAGAGGTCTAAGAACAGTTTTTCACTGAATATTATGAATTCCTTTAAAAACTTGTTGGCGATTAACATCAATTTTATTTTGTTCTATTAATAAAAATGGCCAAATACAAAATGGCGGATCTTGCATTTCCGCTTATTCTGTTTTGCTTTCTTTTTCAACAGTGGAATGAAAATTCTGAATTTTTTCTTAATACCTCACATTAATTATATAAAATAGTAAATATTATGTTAAAAATAACATGATTTTTTTTGTGCATTTCTCTTATAAAAAAATTTTATTGCAGAATTCGATAATTCATAAAATACCTACGAAGGGAAAATTAGTAAAAATATTCTAAACTGGGTATTTCATAAAAATAATTAGCTGTAAATAATTAGCCAGTCACAGTGTAGAAGTGAAGGTGTGTAATGTGGGTATATGTTAGGCCAATCAGAAATTTAGAATTATCATAAAATATGGTCCACTCCCACATTACTCCCACCTTCACTTCTACATTGTGATTGGCTAATTATTTATAGCTAATTATTTCTATGAAATACCTAGTTTAGTATTTTTTTATTAATTTTCCGTCCGTAGGTATTTTATAAACTATCAAATTGTGCCATATATTTTTTTTTATAAAATAAATGCAAAAATCCAGTTATTTCCAACATAATATTTACTATTTTATATAATTAATGTGAGCTATAAAGAGAAAATTCAGAATTTTCATTCCATTGTCGAAACAGAAAGAAAAAGAGAATTAGGTAAAAATGCAAGATCCGCCATTTTGTATTTGGCCGTTTATTAATAAAACAAAACAAAATTGTTCTTAAACACCAACAAAAATTTCTCCAAGGAATTCATAATATTTAGTTAAGTAACTTTTCTTAGACCTGGAGTTTTTAGCTAGCTATTATTCAGTATATTGTCCTGAATCGTATGTGGCTCAGTCCACAATGTATTGAAAAAGTTCTATAAAGATGGAAATCTAGGCATGAGCTAATTCAATTAAAATGTAGTTTCCCACTACATCATAAAAAAAGGAATCAAACTAATTATTAGTTCAATTAAATTATAATAAGAAGAAGCGTTATATATTAGAGTTCGAAAAAGATGTTATCCAGAATTGCGGATCCATCCACATATTCAATATTTAAGAGTAAATAATACGTATATTCTAGATGATAGAATTGTCTCATAAACTGAAATAGCGCTTTAGAGGAAAACCTCACCCCACCGCTCCCCTAAAAGTGCCCTTAAATGAATTTTCCTGGAGGAATGTTTCATTTAAAAGTTTTAATACTTTGTATGTGTCGATGGTATAACAGTTTAAAGAAAATTGCAAAAAAATTGGAAAATCCGTTCAGTAAAGTGGTACTTCCGGTTGAGGAATTTTGACATATAATGTAGGGTCAGATCCCATGGTGATACCTAAACGGAATATCAAGTTTGAACTTTCTACGGTTTTTGGTTTTTGAACTATGCTGTTCACATATATACATACACATATACACGCACACACACACACACACACACACACACACACATACATACACGCAGACCATTTTCTAAAAACTACTTTTTTGGACCCAGGGGACCTCAAAACGGATATTTCTAGTGAAAACTGAATATCGAAAATCTGACACGATTACAATACTTCTTCTTACTGGGAGTAAGAGAGTACTTTACTGGGGGTAAAACGTAATATACTAATTGGACATGACATGTTGTAATAGGTACCTTCCTATTAATTTTAAATGTTCATGTATTTTACTGATAATTTGTATCTTTCTTTAATTAGTAATATATCCTTTTCTTTTTTTTACAAGATTTCTTAGATAATTTTAAAAAATTATGAAGACGATACATCCAGGCAGTTAAACTTTAAATGAAGATGGTTGGTTATCTTGCTAAGCTTAATTATCTTTTACAATGTTTTTAAAGAAAGTGTGTATTGATAAGAAAAATTTGACAGTTTTCAATTTCTTTTTTTCTTTTTTTAAACCAACTAACTCATATTTATATTCATATTTTTTTCAATTCATATTTATTTACTTACATAATATTTTACTTTCGCTCTAAAAAATAATAAATAAATAAATAAACCTTCTAATTATTTATTTAAACAAGCAAGAATTAGTTGTCTGGGAGGTCAAAGAAAAAAACTTTTTATCGCGTTACAGTTTGGTGACGTGCACATGCACATGCAGTAACTGGGCTAACAAAAAAAAACTGACAATACCGCCACCAGAAAACATGCACTTACCCTTGCCCATTTCTTTGATTTCCGAAATGCTTCTGTCCTGACCACCTATTCCAATCATGTGAAGCGACTTCTTTCTGAATCCATCCACATTCACCTCAACCCTAATTCTATCAACTACAACATTTTCCGCTTCCTCAAAAAAAAAGCCCCCCCCCTCACACCACTAAATTACACATAACAACTTTCTACACCTTCCACTCATTTTCTAGTTTATTTCTGTTCAATTATTTTTCTTATAATTACTTATTGGTTTGTTTTTCTCTTCTACCCTTTCCTCATACTTCCCAACTTTTGAATTTTCCTTTTCGGTCTTCTTTGTAAGTATACCTTACTCTATAACCAAACAATAACCTCCTCTAACATTCAAACTCTCTATTCTTCCTTAACAGGTATTGTATCTTTTTAATATTTTTTAATCGTTAAATGTTCTAGTTTTTATTATGCAATTTTCTGTATTTCTCTCTGATTTGTTTATGGACATAATTCCTTAAATATAGGATACCAAAGGTGTCCGAAACGTCGAATAAACTTTTAAAGATAAAAAAGTTTGGCCCCAGCCAACTAATTCTTTGCTTGTTTGATTTACAACGGCCAAACATATGTATTGTTTATATTATTTATTTATTAATTATCTACAATACTCGTTATGGCACTGTCGTCATGGCTATTATAATATCAATTATTTTTTTTGCAAAAAAAACTTTGAAATCTGGACTTAACGGCTTTCCATGTGATACTAAAGTATTATTATAAAGTTCCTGACAATAGTAGGTTGGTCTTTGTTTCAGAGATTTGATAAGAAGCACCATAATTGATTATTATACCTCTTACTTTTTCTTTTTCTCTCACTTTCTCTCCTTTCATTCATTTATTATCAAATCTTATTGATATTTCATTCAATGTTTCAATACACCAGCCGCTTCAAGGTCAAGAAAAATATTAGAAAAAAGCCTCCTACTATTAGATTTTCAACTATCATACAACACTCTTAATCATTTCTATTATGCCTTTTTGTAACTTGGGCAAAAAGTCTGCCCACCCCCCAAATAAAAACATTCTTCCCCGTGCAACAGTCGGCAATAAAAAACGAAAGAAAAGTAATTTGTTGTCATCAGTTTTATGAAGTAAAATGAAAATAAAAGCACACAGATTTATTCACAAATACATAGAATATAAATATATATATATATTTACAAATATATAATTAATGATCTAAATTAGTGTACATTTCTGTGTACCCTAATATACACTTTGTTTCCTATGGACATTAAAATAAAAAAAACAACAAATTAATTATAAAATTAAAATCAATAAAATTCACTTCCTCTTTTTTAAATATTTAAACTTCATTCTCTCTTGATTCATTGATTAATTAAAAAGTATAGAAAGAGAAAAAATAAATGATGGACTAGAAAAAATTACTTATATATTTCAAAAAAAGAAGCATTTTTAATAATTGCAAATCGATTATATTATTTGTACAGTTTAATAAAAGAAAAAAAAAAACAAAACAAAAAACTTTGCTGTAAATTTTCCATTGTTTCTTGCAAATTTACAAATAAAATGAACCAAAAGCAACAAAATTGTAAAAATAATTAATAAAAACTCACAATAAAATAATTTATTAATTAATTGAACAAACAAACAAAAAATCAGAATTATTAATTGTGAAAGTTATTATGTAATTATTACATTCTTATCTCATTTGATGTGTTTATCAATTTGGACAAGAATATAATATTATCCAAAATCCCTTTATTTCAATTCTAAATATTTATTATTTATTTTATTCCTATTTTATATTTATTTTTTTACCAAACACTTCTTTTCCTACATGATGAAGAAATGATAACAGATTTGTTTAAAATCTTTTGGATTATTTTTTCCTTTTTACAGAGTACAAAGAGGCAATCGAAGAGGCATTTTTAGGGTTTCTTTAGTGTGTAACGTAGGCGAGTAAGACCAAGTCAGCCACTTCCAAGAAAACCCTTCAAGGAAAGTACATCGTCTTGCCTGTTTTTTGCATGACAGGAGCAATGAGGACTTGTCCCACAACTGGGATTGAGGTTATTCTCAATCTCACGAAGGTGGCCATCCTTAGGATATGTAGGATGGTTACTGGAAGGGAAGGGTGCATTGTCACAAGGGAGTAGTTATCCCTCTATCTAACAGCTCCTACCTATGAAGTTCCCCTGTGGATGGAATAATTAAAAAATACAGCTTCGTTAAAAATTTCTCTTTGAAGCGCAGAGGACCAAAAGAGAGTGGAGCATTAAATACACTATATCTGGCATTGATGAACATGCTATTGTATGGTATACAAATAGATCGAGGACCCTGAGTTGGTTGACGGGACTGAGGCCGGAGTGTTTGGGCCAAGGAATAGTTAAGATTTAGAGTCAATGGGAAAGTTTCCCAGCATCTTCCAGATGGAAATTTACACCATTGGAAGATATGTGCAGTTCGATGTTGACAGAAACTGTTGGAATCAGGAGATTGTAATCCTATCCGATAGCCAGGCCGCCCGCCATAAGTCATCAGTTAAAAATAGGATGGAAATGATTCGCAAACTTAATGATCTTGACAGCAGAGTTACCCTGTTTTGTGTGCCATGGCATACCGACTGTCGGTAATGAGATGGCCGTTTCCTTGGCAAGGAAAGACGGTTTATCCACTTTTAAGGGACTTGAACCCTTTTGTAGGATAAGCGACCAGTTTCTGGAAAGCGCTCAGAAATAAGGAGGTAGTGAAGAGAATGTAGTTCTGAAAAACCCTTCCATGAAAGAAGCGATCTATTAATCTGCCAGGCGATTATAAACAGAAAAATTTTGAAGCATACATCAGTCTGAGTAAAAATAGGCTTAACTTGCTTACGGATTATCTCACGGATTGTAGACTCGGCAGGCACCTGAAGAGATGCCTAGGCCTAGAGCACAAGTAATGAAGATTCTTTGGGGAGATGGAGGAGACTCCATTACGCCTCCCAGCGGACCACGTAGCTATCATCCAGAGAAGATTTGGAAACCTGGGTAGTTACCGGTTGTTAGAGGAAGATCCCTCCTTACAAGCTACCAGCTGCTATAGGGTAAGTTGTCTCATCCTGGCATCAGTAAGAGGGCACAATTCTGTACCAAAAACAAAAGAAGGTATCTTCAGTTTGGATAATCAATTTAAATATAAAATTTAATAACAGAATTAAATCACCACCAGCTTCAAATACATTTGTAAACCTTTTCGTAATTTTGGTATATAACAGAATTTTTATTAGGAAACAAAAAGTATTTCTTTGGAAAAAGAGAAAAGTGGAAAAATAACATACAGTTCACAAAAGTGGCGTGAGCGTATGGAGCTATTGTCAAACATCAAGGTGATTTTGACAGAAAACTTTATTTTCAGGTACGATTTTTTTTTTTTTTTTGAGATATTATGTTCACACACAAAACATTTTTTCATACTTAGCGGCATCGTAACAAGTGTTTCCGGTGAAAAATCAATTATCGAAAAGTTGACACGATCGCAGTACTTCCTCTGAAAGTAATAAAACAAAAATTTTTTAAAGAAATGATCAAATGCTGCTAAAATAATGAGAATTTTAAAGGCTGTTATCCGCTGGATTTCAAGTTATTTTCGACGATTTCTTTTATTAGCTGGGATAGCGACATTTCATAATTCAAGGTGTTTCGTCAAGGAGAACTCGACACTTAACAAAGAGAATTCTATCAAGGAACAAAGTAGCTCAAATCACTATCTGAATAATCCAATCAGAAGCCGACCAGCAGTCTACAAACCCCTATTGCCGCGTCTCTCTCTCACTCTCTCTCTCTTATATCTCTATGTTAAGTTCTAAATTAAGTGTAAAAATTAATACTTATTTAATTATAGTGTATTATATGTTAAGTTCTTAGTTTGTTAGTATCAAATTCTATCCCTTCCATCCAACCAAAAATCCCACTATGCAAAAAAGCTCACTATGTGATTTGTTGGAGGAGCCCGTGTTAAGTGTTGTTTATGATAGGCTGGGACAACAGCAGAGAGTCAAGAGGATAGTGTATTTTCATAAATAATAATCTTTGCAAACGTAAATAGAATCTTAAATTACAAAAACATGTAATCTGTGAGCACAAAAAAATCCCTTAAAAAGAAAAGGAACTTACAAAGGTACCCCGATTAAAACAAGTATGATAAAGATTCCCCGGTAAAAAAAGAAGAAGTATGAACGTATACTAACTTCAGTACAGTAATTAGAATTTTATGGTTTCAAATCATTGATTATGATTTTTTCAGTATGCTTTCATAACTGAGTCTTAAAGAATATGAATATTCATTAATATTACACTAGACTGTGAACTTCTGGATTTAAGATGTCAGAATTACGAAAAAGTTGTTTTGCAGAGATTCACAAAATAGTTCTACACATTTTGGGAATATTAAAGCCGACAGGTAATTAGTTTTGCAAAAGCAATTAAGTTAAAATATTATTTGAGACATATGATTGATTTGCTGCTGCATAATGGAAGATTGGCAAGGAGATGTTAAAGAGGTGAAGATATTCCTCGATAACCAAACGATATGAATAAGCCATGCTGGAGTTCCTAAATTAGTGGCTGAGGATTTAATAGCCTCACTAAGAACAGGATAATGCATGTATTGAGGCCAATAGCAGTGGGGATTATGGATAACGTGGAATACACATTACCGTTTTGTGGTCGTCACAAGCACTGTTCACAAGCGACGACAAGTCAAACAATGGGAAGTGGAGAAACACTGGAGGGTTATAGAGGAGTGTCTCCAGTCTAAAAAAATTTACTTTAAGTCAGGTAGACTTGAGATATCTTCTCTTCCTTGAGTAGGATTAAATTGAGAATCCTAATAGGTGGTGAGTATTGACTTGAAACGCTTTGGGTAGCTAGTCCTTATTGGCACAAAACAGGCAGGGCGTCTAGTCCTTTGTGTCAGAATTGTGATTTTTTGGAATCAGGAAAACAGAGTACCACTATCTAAGCCTAGTATATTCCCCTTCCACTAATACTAGGCCCCGCATTTTTGAGATGGCAACCTACACACACATACGCACTACTCTCAAGAGAATACTTGGAGTAGTGGAGATTAAGGATATCTTAATGGAAGATATTATAGTCAGACCGATAGATTGCTGGGGAGTTTTCTTAGGAGAAGCATTTGGAGGGAGGGGAGTCAGTGCCATTGGACTTAGGTCCCATGCTTTCTAGCAATCAGCAATAATTATTATTATTATTATTTGAGGATCTGTACCCTTTTAAGAGAATTTATGGAAGTAAATATCAGCAAAATTGAAGAAAATCTGGGTGTGAAATATTCAGACAACTTTCTTCTAGTGTTGCTTGCTAATTAAAGACGGATTTTTCTTTCACTTCAATTTCTTTTCTTCAATTTGTCCCTAATATTTCGAGGCGGTGGGGGCCCTGTACCCATCCTAGCAGGTAGTAGAAGTGATTAGCAGTTAGCAAATCTTGTTAAAAAAGGGAAATCGCTAAGTTTCTTATAAGATGAAATTCTGAAAACTCGAAAATTTATTCAGTAAAATGGCATTTTCAGTAGTCCGACCGATTTCTTTCAAATTTGGAATTTGTACTGAAGTCGTACTTTAAAGCAAAGCTTAAAAAGTTAATGGGTCTCCCAAAATCCCCTCAAAAAATCAATTTTCCTTGAAAAAAAAATGTTTCAGACAAAAATGAGGGGTTGTATTTATGCGGTGTTTAGATACAAATTTTGAAGAAATTAAAAAAAAAAAAAATCGTTCAATAAAGTCGCGCTTCTGGTTGATGGATTTTGACCTAAACAAGTTTGATATTCGCGCCACTTTTTTTTTCTTGAAATATTTCGTTCGCAAATACAGATTGATTGTTCGTTAAAAAGTTTTTCATGTTGTCAGAGATGTTCAAATCATATATTTCCGGTGAATACTCAATTTCGAAAATTTGGACCCGATCACAGTAACGACCAGCATGAAGAGAAATTAAAAAGGATTATCTAATTTTCTTTAGTGATGGTTATAACATCCAGAAAGAGAATATATTCAAAAGGAAACGATAAAAAATCCCTGGATACAGATTAAAATTAACATAGGAATATAGTAAAAAAAAAAAACGGCTCTTGTCTCAGATCATTAGTGTTGTGGAAAAGTATTTTCAAGACTTGGATATGAAAAAAACTTGTAAGAGATGAAGATAGCAACCAGTAACTCTCCATGCAATATGCACTAAGATGGAAAAGTAGGAATGTCAGCCCGTAAAGGGAAACTGGGATCTGTGTGTTGTGTGTAGCCCTGGCGAGAGGGGGATAAAAGGAGGCGGCGGGATACTTAAAAAGTTGATGGTTGGACTGGATGAAGGGGGAGAGGTTGAGTTTTACTGTCAGTATGATGGGCGTCAAATGGATACCCAGCAAATTGCATTACCTTCCCCAGGGAGTTACATACAAGCTTTAGTTTTATTTCCACGGCCGCACACGCCTCTCCAGCCAACGGCTGCCATTTCCCTTCTTTTCTAGCTCAATAATTTATGTTCATTTTTCCAATGGAAGGCATTTTCTATAATATTCAATTACTTAAAAACAATTTGGGGGGGGAGGCATGTAAAAATCCCATTTTTCAAATTTCAATAACGAGAATTTCCATCGATTAATTATTAGTTTCTCATGTTTTATATCTTAAACCTTTTTATCGTTACTACCGGAAACTGATTTTCGATATTCTCCGATTACAAAAAAAGAAAATTATGGTTTTTAACGAATGGTCTTTACTAATGTACAGGAACATGACATATTACGATCAAAATCTGTTCAAACCGGGAAGTGTGACGTCACTAAAAAAAAAAAAAAGCATTAAACAAAAATGATAGTGTTATTTCAGCTTCAGAGGTGACACTACCCTGAAGAAGCCAATTGTAATATGAGCAAAACGTAGGTTTATAATCGTGACGCGATCTCAACCCGAAGACCTAAATGTTTTTAGATTATTTACTTTGTCACCCACATTTACTTAGTTACCCAAACTGGGTAATACTCAAACGAAATGCCAAGTTTCTTTCAGCGATTTTTTCCCCCATTTTTCAGATATGCTGACCACACTTACACATCGAAGCCACTTTCTAAAAAGCATTTTTCCGTAAATTAGAGGCTTCAAAACGTCTATTTCCGTAAAAAAAAACAAACAAAAAAACTCAAAATCGAAAATTTAACTCGATCGCAGTATAATCTCTTCCCAGTAGTAGCCAGAGAAAGTAAAATGGCAAAGAAATGACGAGATATAAATAGTTTATACGGTTTACCAATAGAATTAAATTGGAGTCACACGTAAAAAGAACTTAAATGCTCTTAAATGAAGGCAGTTTTAATAAAGAATATATTGTATAATGTATATTTTTTCCCTCTCTCGAGATGAAGTGGTAATGATATGTTAATGTATATTGGGCAAAGGTACAACACTATGAGATATGTTTACATTACAATACGAGACCATTAAAGGCTGGTAATGATTAGTAAAGGGGAGAGTGAGATATTGTGAGACAGAAACGGGGGGTATTTTTATACACGCATGTTATATATGTGCACCAAGAAATAAGGCACACTGTGAAGAAAACTGTCTGCTGTTTTGTGTGTGTATGTGTTTTGCGTGTGTGGGTATGTGGTATGTGTGTATGGGAGGGGGTAGAGTGTGCGTGGTGTAAAGTGTATGCTTGGCCAAAGAGGTGGTATATAAATTTATAATATTTTGAAAGGCATTTAGCCAGTTGCCACTTAAACCAGGATTTACGAGGCCCACTTAGCTACTACTAGCAGCCTTAATTTCAGTTTTTATTTCCGTTTTATGTACGAACCAAGCTGTGGGTGGCTGGGACGGTGGGTGATGTAGGTGGCAGTGGTGCTGTAGCGATGGTGGTGGGGAGAATGCCAGAGTTAATTAAGTGGAAGCGAGATGGAAGGAAGGTAATGCAGAGCAGTAGGGAGGAGGAGAAGGGAGGGAGTAGTATTAGTAGTTGTTGTTGCAGAAGCTAAAACGAGTCGGCTAGTTACCGACTACCCAGAGTGGTAGTGGGGTGTATTATGGAGTTTAGGAAACTCTCTCACTCTCTTACTGATGGAATTAGCCAATACCAGAGCTTTATGCTTACTACTTACTACTACGACTACTAGAACACTAGTAATTCTAACCAGAAAGGGTGTGTAAGTGAGTGTACCTCCTCCATACTGGGTCGAGGACCCAGAGGACCCTAACAGAATAACCAAGGCTGGAGAAACAGTAAAAAGATCTAATATCTTACAATGGGAATAGGCAAAGTTTGCCCTTACATATATAGCTGAAAGTCTCTCCAGGCCTCCCTCCTAATACTACTAAAACTCTAGAGCCACCCCCCAAAAAACCTCTTTACCGGGCGGCATACTTGCTCATATCTCTAACTCTCTTTCCTATATGTACACTTCAGATACATTAGTTTCTTCTAAAGAAAGACTCCTCGGTACACAAACATCCTCCAGCCCCCTCCAAATACGCACATTGTAATAAAACTAGATATTAACTTTATTTTATTTCTTTAATTTTGTTTCTCATATTTAAAAAAAAAAAAATTATTACTTTTATGACAACAGTAGAACGACAAGAGTTTTTAACGGAAATATTTGTTTCAATGCTGCCCTCCCGCTCCACCCCACCATATAGGACAAAAAATGTTATTAGCGAATAGTTCGGTGTGAGTGTTTCTTAATGAAATCTCTTAAAAATGAATACTCACAGTAAGTTCAAACTTAAGATAATATGCCGATAGAGTATCATCTCCAAATCGTTTTTTTTCCCGAAAAATGATTGCAACGATTATCTTTGTTTGAATATTTATTCGAATTTTTTTTCCACAAAAATTTATTAGGAGGGGAGGGGAGAATAGTAATAACATTAAGCTCTCTCCTACTACCTGTACGGGGTAGTAAAATACGATATTAAAATCATGACTAGAATTCTAAATTTGCAGAATCGTTTAAGCGGAAATGCAAATAGACAGAGTGTTTGAGTTGTTTTTGAGGGTGTTTTGTATTTTCACGGAAACGTCTATAACGATTTTCTTTAAACTTGGAATGTTTACCACCCATACATACACACACACACACACACACACACACATACACACCCACATATATATATATGAAAGTGTCAGTTTTATTTGAAACATTTTTCTGGGAAAATTGTCTTTAGGACGTTGTGCGGACTTTAAGGCATTAAATTTCAAATGTCTGTTTGAGTTCCTTCAATGCTGATAACGCTGTCTGTCTTTGTACTATAATGTAATTACATTGAAGTGACTCCTGAGCCAAGGATGTCTATCAGCATGTAACCTCACCCTTCCAAATTTATGTTTAGAGTTCTGAAAAATAAATTTAAAGTTTAAACAAAAAATTTGTTAATTTTGGAATTATATTAAGTTCTATAAGAGAAAATCAGGAAGGAAAGGGTTAGCGCACTGGACTCCCACGCAGAGGACCTGCGCTCGAGTCCTGCTGTGCTTCCTTAGATTTTTTCTTACTAGCGCCCGGTGAGGGACAGTGTTGTCTGTAACGAGAGAACACTGTCCGGAGGCCGGCAGTGCACTGAGAAAGCTCCGGGCGCCAATGGCCATAAATGTTTACGCGCCTTAAACTAAACAAACAAAAAAAATTACTATTTCTTGTTTATGAAACATAATATAATATTTTGAAGTTTGAAAAACAGTCTGTGACGGCAAAAGAATCGATAGTATTGAGAAGAGGTTATTATCATACAATTATTGTTATTATTGTGCACTGTTTGAGAGAGAGATTAGTGTGAGTTTGAAATAAATACTTTTAACTGAAACAGTGTGTTGTCAATTCAATACTTGAAACAACTATTCACGGAACGCTAAAAGTTATTGTTTCCTAAGTAACACATGTTACTTGAAAACAAGATATTCATTTCGATCAAAGTTACATACGTATATACAGAACTCTTAAAGTTTTGGTTTATATGATGAGGTTTTATGAAAATATGGTTTACATATTTTATATCAATTAAATTTACTTTGATTAAATTGCTTTTCTTGTCTGTTAGTATAAATTAAAAAAAAAAAAAAATTCAAACGGTATAATGTCATATGACAATTGCAACATGCGTAGAGTACGTTTTTACGTATTTCAACCCCCCACACCCCGGAACTACACTGCTCGTTCGTTCGCTTTTTCACGCGAGAAACGTTTGCTTTTTAATGTGAGAAAAGTTCACTTTTTACCAAACAGGTGGCTCCCAAAAAACGTATTCTAAGTTAAAAAAAATTTGATATTGAAACACTCACATTACGGCGATTCATACAATGATAAACATCGAGGGGTAGAAGAAAGAGTCAAAAATTGACAATTTTCTTTAAACTTGAAATTTGATTAATTTTCCCTCAACATAAATACAGAGGAGATCTAGGTTCCTATCTAGGTTGGGTTCTGTGGGGGTTCACTATTAAGCCCTACGCCATTGCCACCACTATCGGTCTATTGTGGCACCCTCAAGTTACAATACTTTCTCCAGTCTTGTCTGTTTAATTAGACTTAGGAATATGGAGAGAGAGACTGCTAGATGGAGCTTGAAGACGTCAGTTTCTGCTCTCAAAGAGGCAAACTCTCTTCACAAGCCCCTCACACTGACACAGTGTGTACAGTGCTGGTTCTTCTCGTTCCTGACAAAACCTACACAGGCTACACATGATCTGCCCAACGCAGGTAGTAGTTGAATGATTACAATATATTTCAGAAGATAGCGCCAATAATACTGATAACATCAGATATATTATAACGTCGTAGCATGCATACTTCTCATATTACTCATATTACTGACCGGTTTCGTATTCACCATTTTCTAATGTCTAATCATAATTTTTAATAATTCCATTTTGTCATTAAACACACACACACACACAACCTTGTAACCTCCCGCACTTACAATCAACAGCCAACCTAACACAAAAATTGGTTGAAGTGAACACTCTACACGAAATTAATAAATTTTCTCCGACATTGGATGAAAATCCGAATCCAGTCAGGAATAAGAGATATGTGGATGCTACTTCCAGTTAACCGATTTTCTTCAAATTTGGAATTCTAACAATAATGCTTGTAATGATCATGTAGATGTAAAATCATTCCAGAACCCCCCCAAAAAAATCAATTTTCCCGGGAAATCGTTTGAATTAAAATACCATTTAAGTAAATTCGGATTGATAGATTTTGACCGGAATCTTATGTTAGTCACGGCCATAGTGTCTATATGGTTCATCAAGTTCTAGAGCTGCCTATTTGCCTATCGCTACCTGCGATTTTTTGATTTTGAGATATTTTGTGCTCAGAAACCATTCGCCAAAAAACATTTTTTCGTTTTATGGGGGGGGGAGGCACAAAGTATGTGTTTCCTGTTAAAACTCAATTTCGATAATTCGATACAATCGCAATACTTAGATTATATCTATTGAGCTTCCCTGAGCCTCTCAGGGCACTGCCGGCCTCCAAGCAGGTTCTCTAGCTGCAGACAATACTGCTCATTACCAGACAGTGAGTTGTAGGGATCTAGGAAGAGAAAATCTAAGGGCAGAGCATGCTGGGTTCGAACCCGGGACCTCTGGTTGCTAATCCGTGCGCTGCCACTGAGCTTTCCTTCTTCCTTGGCTTACGCGAATTAACTAGGGATGGAGACCCTAGTTTGTGTACTGTGTTTGTCCTTGTCTGTAAAGTGCAGAGTGTATGTAGTTTAAGTTTATTGTATACTGTTCTGACGAAGTGCATGGAGTTCTGAGCTGTGGTAACCCTTTGGGGTCGCCACTCCCCAAGTAAATGCATGCAACAGATACCCCTTGCGGGCACCGCAGTACTTACTGTTACTAGAGTAAGAGAAAGTAAGACGAAAAAAAATTGATATGAAGCACTCACACCATTTTCTCTTATCTTTTACATTTTGTAAGCACATATATATATATAAAATTACTATATGCCAGATATGTATGTAGAATTAGTGCAAGATGTATAAGTTAGGTTTATTGAGCAGCAATAAAATGCTTATAAAGCCAAATTCACTGCGCCCTAAATAACCCATTGTGGCTGCCTTAGATGTCAATGGTTGTATGGTTGTTTCTGGAGATTCTAGAAATGTCGTATCTAGAGTTTGGCTTTTGGATATGCTAAATCCAAATAGATGTACACACCTCTATAGGCAGATAATTACTACATAACATCAAGAGAGATCATTTGCATTGAGCAAAATAATATATTTCTATACCGAAACATTGGTGTTGAGAAAAACTAAATTTAGGTTTAATTAAGTAATCAGGTGGTGAATCCAAGGCATACTATTAATTTGCAGTTTTAAGTTAGCATTTTCAGTACGATGAACTGGAAAAAAAGCAAAAAAATAAAAAAATCTTGTGTGAAACAGTGACACGACTCTCTTTTACTTCTTACTTCTATCAAAGAATGATGTGTATATTAACTATGAGATAAGAAATTCCACTGCAAATCCAAGATGTAATATTTTATTAATAATTTCAAGTGCTGAAGATTTCAGAGAGAGGCTGATATCTGAAAAATTTAGTATGTTAGTTTCGCTAAGTATGTTGAAGAATGAACCAGTACACAGGCTTAATTTTTTATTTTAAAAAGAATACATTTTATTTTCTTTCCTTACGTTTCGACATTTTCTAAGGAAAATTATTATTATTTTTTATCCAAATATTTTTAGAATCACTGAATATTTCAATTTTGAATTTCTTTAGTCTTCTTTGCAGATCTTTTCCTGGCAACATTGGCCCTGCCACGATTAATTGTAATTAAGTCTGTATACTGGTTCATTCTTCAACATACTTAGCGAAACTCAACAGTAATATAAAACAGCTATAAATTCTACAACTTTTTAAGTATGTTAGTTACATAATTGAAATGTAACTTCAAAGTGTAGGAGTAAAATAAACTTACATAAGTCTTGCAATATAAGATATAATTTGTAGTAAGGTAGGAAGGGCAAATAATATTTTTTAATAAAAGCTCTTTGAATCATTTCAATAACTTCAAAACGTTGGAATCCCCACCCACACCTGACAAGCATAACATAACTCTGAACGCGTAACAGAGTTAAAGAAATTTCTGTGCTTAGCAGAAAGCGGTACTAGGTCCTGTATAATAAAGTCTTCCCACAATCTGTTCAAAGCTAATTTAGCAACCGAAATTTGAAGTTTATAGGAAATTTAATCAATTTTATAATAATATATTTACTACAGTAATGGCTACAAAAATACGTGAACCAATTTTTGCAAAAAAAAAAAAAAATCTAAATATATTTTCACGTATAAAATATGTTACTATGTATTAGAGTAAATTCGTGAATGATATGGTAACTTACTAACGAGAGCAACAATATGGATTTGATAGATGTGTATTTTGATTTAGTAATAAAATATGGTTTTAATTTAGAATGCAAAATGTGGATTGATATAATTGAGACAATATGAATGTGTGTTTATTAGGTAGCAGCTGGTAGATAGCCACAGTGCTGCGCTCTATTATATGGCCAAAGTAACAATAATATGGAGAATTTGTTGGCCAAAGGTTCATTTAGCGTTACTGTGTGTTTTGTGTATATGTATGTATGTGTAGTATATAATGTGACTGTTTGAATAGATCGTGTATATGTATATATATTTGGATGCAGTGTGCTGCTGTTGTTGTTGTTGATGATGGTGAATAGAAAAGAGTGGTGGTGGGGGAGATAGTCGTCATATAACATTCAATTTGTGTTGAATGTTAGTAATTGTTCCCCGTTACCTGCTCTATCACCCCCTCACTAATTTATATATCAAGTGTTTTCTAATTAAACTTACAAAGGCGTTTCATTAATAGAATAGCATTCACTGTCCTCAATTTGTTTGTTATCAATTAACAATAGCCTCAAACGAAACACCAATATATAATGTTATACAACATCAGTAAACATTACTATATAAAATCATATATAAATATATATATATATGTGGATGTGTGCTTGTGTGAGTTTCTATCAACTTTACCTTTTTGTTATTTTGATCAAATTGCTGTTGTTTATGTTGTTATTGTAATGTATATGTATATATATATATATATACATATATACATAGATATAAAATTATTTGTTCCCTCCTCCTGCCCATTCTTTCTCTCACTTTTTCTTTAACTCGTGTTTCTATTTATTGAATGTATTATATTATATAATTAGATTTTAATATAAAATTTACATTCTGAATAAACTATTTATTCATTTTTTCTAATTATTGTAATATTACTCTTCTTTTTTTAATCAATTTATTATTTTCTTTTATTGCTGCTAGATAAGTTTAGAAACTGAGATTCCGGAACTCCGGAAATCACCGTTTGGTTTGATTGAAAAGTTTAACTGCTTAAAAAACTAGCTGTCTAAACTTACTACTTAAAAAACTAATAAAAAATCCTAATCTGATTTAAAAAAAAAAAAAAAATCTGCTGTGAAAGACGCAAACGACTTTCTCCTACTCTGATTATTACAATTTAATCAAGAAATTTTCTTTAAAATTGCAACGTTACAATGTTTTATTGGGCTGGCCATAAAAATGGAGGTGGGGGTTTGATGTGTATAGCTGGAGCGGCCTTATGTGGAGCGCTCTATGACAAACCCGAGAAAGCATGTGCAAATTAAAGTTTAAAGTAACTGACAGACGTCCAAAGTACATCTAAAAATCCATAGGTTAGTCAAATAGCAACTCAAAGAAGGGTACATACATTGCATCAAACATAAACAACGCAGAAAAGTCAGCACTTGTAGAAAATTTGTCTACAATTGGACGAATGAAATTGTTTTTATGGATACCGAACTTCTATTTTCTATTAAATAACCATAAGTTCGAATCGTAAGTGAAGTAGTAGCAATTTAAAAAAGAGGACTGAATCCTTAATATAAAATGATTGACTCCGTCTGAGCACAAGGATCTGAGCGCCCCTCCACAGAGGAAGGAGAAAAAAAAATAGCAGTTTTCCAAAGAAAAACAAGGCTACAACATTGGCAAAAAGTCAGTGGGAAAGGAGATTTAAAGCTTGTCACACAATAGCCAATCACGTATATGAAAGTAAAAAAGTAAAAACCCTCCCACTAACCACATGGAAGATGTCGGTGGAAGTTAGACCCTCGTCCCTCTCTTACTTGTCCTAAGGCTATTCACTCTGCTTCTTGCCAGTGTCGATTTAGCATTCAAGTCCACACTACCCTGAAGAAGCCACATGCCATACGATAAAACTTGTTTATGAAACCAATTTCAACATGGCAAAAGTTGTTTATAACAAAACACTGATACGGTCACAACTTAAAGACAGTAAGGAAGTGAAAAAAGATCAACAAATACTGTTGAAGATATGCAACGCCTCAACCGGTGATTATACGTCCTTCATAAACTTTCAAAAGGATCTCATTTAGCGCAATCTAAGATTAATAGTTATTAATCAAGCAAATATTTAATTTAAACTATTTAATTTAAATTTTCAGTAATAATACAAACATTAGCAAATAACTTTAAAAATAAAAAAAAAGCGACAGACTCGGCAAACTTGTACAAAAAACAAACGCGAATAGAGGGTTTTCTTTTTTTTATCTGATTGGTCTAGTAAAGTATTTTTGGCAACCAGCCAGTATAATGGGGTCATGATGCTTTAATTTATTGTAAAACCATTTCTCACATTTCTAAGCGAGTGCACGACACATCTGTAGAAACTAAAATAAATTTCCACAAAACACATACACACACACACACACACACACACACACACCCTGCCAACCCTCTACACAAAACACACACACACAATCATACTACTACTCTGAGACGCTAAATGTGTGTAAAAGAAATAACACATATTTCTATGTCATTAGATACTAGTTAAGTTTATGCCAAAATATCACAAACAAAACTACACTTTTAAAATTAAATTAAATTAATGGAAACAATTAACTATTTTTAAACTGATTATTTTTAACTATTTTTAACTGATTAATAAGGTTTTTCTATTAAAACCTTATTATTTCATTAGTTCCAGTATTGTTAGAATTATTTAGAAATATATAAATAACAGATTGGATATATAAAAATAAAGATTAATTAATTGGTGGCTTGTTTATCGTAGTTATTAAAAATTACATTTTTGAGAACTAAAATTAAAACAAAAAAAAATTAACTAAAAATGAAATTTTAGAAGAGAAATAACAAATGAGCTACTCTCAGAATAATACATCCCTCTGTAGTGGAAGAACGAAATAGAAAAATATTAGTTTAGAGTTTCGAATATTTTATAGTATCCAAAATAGTATTTTTTTAATATTTTATAATTATCTTAGTGCTATGAATTTAACTTCAAAAAGAGTGTATTTTAGGTTCAGGTACTGTAAATTCGGATCATGGCAAATAGAAAAACAAAGGCACAAAATCCCGTTAGGTTAATTGTTTTGTACAAGAAAATTCCCCCGCTACAGAGAGAGGCATTCCTTCGATAGTCTCACTTCTGCTTTCAAACAATACAGAAGTATTCTGCTTCCAAAGCCAGAACAGAACACTTCAGGAATCGCTCTCTAAATATCTGTGCCAGTTTCACAATAAATTAAATAAGTTTATAATATCAAATAAGTTGTAGTTATTATTTTAACAGAATATATTAATTGTTAACAGTGGTGATTTCTTGATTATTACTAATACTTCATTCTCTTTTAAACTTGCATACTTACAAGCCCTTTTTCTACAACACCGCTCGTGCTACACAACCAGCTACTACAAGCTACCAATAGACATCATCACACCATCACATTACACCTCGTAAGAGAAAGTACTGCGGCCATGTCAATTCAACGCAAATACTGGTGCCCTGAGGAGGAAAAAGGATTTTTAGCGAATGATTTATATTATATATATATAACGTGGTGTGTGTGTGTGTGTGTGTGTGTGTGTGTGTGTGTGTATGAATAGAATATCTCAAAAACAAAAAATAGCAGGAAGCCCAAACATGGTATACCGTTTAGATACTATCACCGCATCTGAAAATAAAATCTTCATCTAACCAGATGGTTTCTTCTCTTGCCTCTAAAATCACGCATAGAAGATTAAAAAGAAAACAAAACTAGTGCAGGACGTTTTAAACATTAGTGTGTGATGTGTATCTTATAACAACTAAGAATGTTAAGTTATTTTATCTTTTACTTGTTCAACCTTGTAATTAATTGCTGGTTAGGTTTACATACTAAAAAAACGATGTTGCTTGGATTATATGAATATAATTTACACTATTACGTATAACTATTAAAAGGGTTCTGAACCCATGAACGGACCGGACCTTCTGACAGACAATGAGTGAACCAACTAAATAAAGAACATCAAGGAATGACTGTGCCATAGAATGAGCAGCAATATTCTTACACCAATATATGATTACTTTAAAAAAAAAAGTTATTTATCAAACAGTGATTAAAATAATGCTTTTTTACTCTCGCAGTTCAAGTGACTAGAACGAAAATTTAAAAATCTGGTGTGATACGCTCACGACTTTATCTTATTGCAATTTACAGTCATAGAATCGTCTAATTCTAATAAAAATAACATAATCCAACCACACCCCTCCAAAAGCCACGTTAAAGATTTTTCCCGGGATTAGCTCAGTGGTAGCGCGCTGGACTAGCAACGCGGAGATCACGGGTTCGAATCCAGTCGTGCTGCCCTTAGATTTTCTCTTCCTAGGAGCCCCTACAGCCCACTGTCCGGTGATGGACAGTTTGTCTGTAACGGGAGAACACTGTCCGGAGGCCGGCAGTGCACTGAGAAGGCTCCGGGCGCAAATGACCACAGATGTTGAGACGCCTTAAATAAAATAAAAAATAAAAAAAATGATTTTTCCCAGAGAAATGTTTCAAATAAAAATTGTAACTCTTTATATGTGTAATTGATATACCAAGTCTAATGAAAGTCGTTGGAGCCATTTTCGAGAACATCGCAAAAAAGTAAAAAAAATCATGCAACAAAATGATACTTCCGGTTGGCCGATTTTTGTCCAAAACCTATTGTTAGGTCCCCTGTTGGAACTTAAACGAAATATCAAGTTTGAACTTTCTGCGATTTTTCCCTTTGTTTGGATAATACTGACCCACATATACATGCACACACCCACACACACACATTGGCGCGCGCCAATGTCTACAAATCACTTTTTCAGGCTCAGAAGACCTCAATATATATATATTTCCCATGAAAACACGATATGAGAATATTCCCTCTAATTTATTATTTGCACTTTTCAATATAACCTCAAATTTCTTTTACTTTCTGTAATTTTATTTTGGATTTGTTTTGAAATACGTTCCTCTTTCCGCGTATTGTCGCTAGATGTCGGGCTAGTTAAGAATTGAATAATATTACTTTTCTTCATTTGTGAGAAAAAACAATGGCTGCTTTTACTTTTTATCGCTTGTGACTAAAAGCATAACCTCACTCTCTAGTTTTGCTTTAATAATTAGCACATTGTTGCAGAAAAAAACATATTTTTATCCCTTTATATTATTGCTAAGATATAAATAATTTGAAACACAACTAGAGATGAATGAAAATAACATGCAAAAAATGCATAAATAAATAAAAATAAAAAACAGCTGAAACACTCCTCATTTTATATGAAAATGTTTAAAATATGAAATTTGCATAATAAAGTGCGTAGCCAGTGTTGCCAATATTGGATTGCAAATGTAAAAAAAAGTTTTGATGCAAACGGTCTGCAAAAAACCCAAAAGTACATGATAGGCCATCAGTTATAAACACATTTTTAGATTATACTTAAAACATTTTTGCAATATTAACCAGACAACATTTTGCGGTATTAAAAACACGATTCTCACATTGTCCCAATGCTGTAGCATTAATGTAAAGTCCGTGTCAACTAGGGGGGGAGCTTTAAAAAAAAACGGACTTCTATTACTTTTACAAAGTACCCACTATAATACTTAGTATTTTGTACTGTAATTTTATATTTAGTAACTTGATGTATAATAATATTAAATTTTGTCACATTCTTTCTTCCCTCCAAAAAAAGGTTGATATGACAACAAAAAATACAAAAGTTTAAGAATAGGGTATTCGGCCAATTAAAGATGTGGAGTAAGGGGGAGGTTAAGGACCAACGAAGGAATTATAGGACTTGCTTAAGCACTAAGATCTGGTTGGAGTCATAAACAATTGAAGACTCAAGCATGCTTGGAAAAGACTGGAGATGAGGGAATCCCCAAAAAGTTGTTTGCGTGTCATCTAGGAGGACAAAGAAGGAAACGAAGACCGAGGATGCGATGATCGGATATTGTGGAAAAGGATTTTGAGAACGTTGGGGGTTAGAGTTGGGGTAGGCAATCCCACGATAGGGCAAAGTGGGAGGATTTTATTGTGAAGACTAAGCCTAGTCAAGCAGAAGAAACTCCAAAATTAGAATCTTGTGATTTCTCTTCCTAATCGTGGATATCTGTCCACAACAATCGTTCCAAGCCTTCATCAACATCGCAGACAAACTCTTGTAAGAATGCTTACTCTGGTAAGAGGAAGTATTGTAATCGTGTCAGATTTTCGATATCGAGTTTTCACCGGAAACATCCAATTTGAGGTCTCCTGGTTCCAAAGAAGTGGTTTTTAGAAAATAGTGTGTGTGTCTGTGTATCTGTGTGTAATTGACCGGCTTAGCTCAAAAACGAAAAACCGGAGAAAGTTCAAATTTGAAATCCCGTTTGGAATAACGAGTAGGTTATCTGTCGAAATTCCTCGACCGGAAGTACTACTTTACTGAAAGTTTTTTTTCACTTTTTTACAATTTTCTCAAAAATGGCTCCAACGATTTTCTTTAAACGTGTAATATCAACTACACATACAAAGGTCTACAGTTGTGATGTCAGGAAAATGCATTTAAGGGCACTTCTGGGGGAGTGGTGGGGTTAGATTGTCTTCTAAAGTGCTATTTCAGTTTATTACACAATTCTATCATCTAAATAATATTAATTAGAATTAAATATGTTGAAATTCCGAGTTTTAAGAAAATTAGTAAACAGGAAGTGTGTTTTTACTGAACAGTTTTTTCAGTTTTTGTGACTTTCTCCATAAAAAAACCGGCAAATTTCAACAAATTTTGTGTACTTACTATAAAATATGAGTGTTGCAATTTTGAAAACTGGAGTAATAGAAAGTTGTGTGTGCTCAAACCAGAATTTTTTTAAATTTATTTATTTAATGGCATCAGCTTGAAGCCATACGAACACTAAAATTTTAATTTTTTGTTAAACTTTGTGGCAAAACTCTTCGAGATAGTCCACCATGTTTTCAGATATTACCAAGAAGCAGGAATTTAATAACTGTTTATATTTGAATGGGTATAAGTGGATATATTTTGTTAAACCTTGCATTTCTGTTACTGATATATTTTTTGCATTTGCATGAAGATATGTTCTAGTGATTCGACCATCTCACATGTGTCGCATATTGGTGGTTTTCTTCTTGCCTATGTTATGCAAATATTGTAAACATATTCCATGGTAGCTTCTTAGACGACACAATGTACGAATATTTTTTATTGGATGAACCTTCCAAATGCATGACGCCATCCAATCAATAGTCTTGCTACGAGTAAATTAGCCATTAATTTTACTTTTCTTATTTCAATCTCTTTAAAAAAAAAAAAAATCTGGTGTGACACTCAGACGACTTTCCTTTACTCCAATTAATTAAATTTCATTTAAAAAATGTTCATTAAAATTGCAGTTTACAAACGTTTAAATGGACTGGCCATATAGAAAGGTGGAAGGGGTTATCCTTTCTTGGACAGTGTGAGCGCCCTCATCTCAAAACCTTGTAGCGGCAGTTTAAATTTAAATCTAACTGAGAGATCGCCAAAACATTTATAAAATCTTCTTTTTTTTTTGATAAATGTTTGTAATAATGGTGAAAACGTTTTCAAGTTTAACTTCAAAATGGTAATGATCATTTCAAGTTTAAAGAAAATTGTTATAGCAGTTTCCGAGAAAAGTTCCCCCCAAAAAAACTCAAAAACATTGCAGTAAAGCCGCAGATCCAGTAGCTGGATTTTGTCCGGTCCTTCGTGTCAGATGCGTTGGTACTATATAAACGGAATACCAAGTTTGAGGTTCCTGCATTTTTTCGTTTTTGAGATATTTTGTTCACACACACACACAGACCATTTGTTAAAAACTTATAATTCGCTAAAACTCTTTATTCAAGGGATCTCAAAACTTGTATTTCCGGTAGTAACTGAATTTCAAAAAATTGACACGATTGCAATACTTCCTCTTACTAAAGGAAAGGAAAGCAAAGAATGAAGATCAGAATTTCCCCTCACATTTCTCCAGCACATTCACCATGTCAGTTAATTTTCATTGACAATTTAATGGGTACTTGAATCAATCTATCGTATTTTCAAATTTTGACATAATCATATTTGAATTCACAAAAGTACTTGTCTGTAAGTTAAAGATGTGATATAGGAATGTTGAAATGCTGCTGTTATAGTTGGGGCTACAAGTAATATATATATATATGTAACAAACAATACATATTTAAACAAAGAGAAATGTATGCAATGCATTAGCTAATTGCATCAGTTCATGCGATATTCGCCCATTCTTTATTTTCACTTCTCTTTCCCTCTCTTCATTTTCTGTCAATCATTTATGAGTTTCCCTTTCCGCTTTAAGTTTCTTTTACGATTCTCTTCCCCTACTTTAAGTTGAACAATAATGTCAAGCAGATAAAAAAATAAATAAATTAAACAAAGGAACAAAAATGTTAAATTCTATAATAGTTATATGGTGGATTCACATTGTTTAATGACTAAATATTTTATTTTGCAAAAATTAGGTACTTCACGAACGGTCACAGTACTTGTGAAATCACAATGGTTTAGCAGCGCTGAATTTTCTCTAGTTTAACATAGAAATAAATAATTTGTGTTACAAAAAAAAATTCACATGAGTTTCTCCCACTACAATTTACATAGTTTTAATTGATTGATTAATTTAGAGACGAGTCATAAATTTCGCATATGAACAAACAAACACGCAGTTGGAATTTTAGCCCCACATAAAATTGTTATTAAGACTTTATAAACAACAAAACCGTATAATATACTGAAAAAGCACTTTAGAGGAAAGCCTAACGTCAATACCGACCTCAGGAAACCCAATTAAATGATTTGGGGGGGGGGGGAATATACAAGGGTGTCCCAAGGTATATGGATAACGACTTTTTCTCGGAAACTAAGATAGCTAGAAAAAAACTAAAAAATACTTGTCCCCGTAGTTTTTTTTGTTAGAAAATCAAATTTAATTTGCAAATTTGTTTTGGTGCTTCCAGAAGCGAGATACGGGCACCAACTTCATTTTTTCAAATGGGAGGTGTGGTTTTTTATTTAAGAAATAGATTCCTCTATTTTTTTGTAACACAAATTTACTTGAACGGTTTCTTTCTTTGAGCGATATTTTACAAGTTATAAATGAAAACATGATTCCTATAAGAAATTTCAAAATGATATTACAACGGTTTTTTTGATTGAATAAGAAGAAAAGTACTATTTTATTATAAATTTTACTCCTCATTAATTACAGACTTGCTCGAACATTAGAGATGTATTTCTTTGGTCGTAAGGTACAATTGGCAGGAAAAAAGCATGATGTATGCATCTCTAATGGGGGATGCCAGTTCGAGCAAGATCTGTAATTAATGAGGAGTAAAATTTATAATAAATAGTGCTTTTCTTCTTATTCAATCAAAAAACCGTTATAATATCATTTTGAAATTTCTTATAGGAATCATGTTTTCATTCATAACTTGTAAAATATCGCTCAAGGAAAAAACCGTTCAAATAAATTTTTCTTACAAAAAATAGAGGAATCTACTTCTTAAATAAAAACCACACCTCCCCATTTGAAGAAATGAAGTTGCTACCTTATCTCGCTTCTCGAAGCACCAAAACAAATTTGCAAATTAAATTTGGTTTTCTAACAAAAAACTACGGGGACATGTACTTTTTAGTTTGTTTCTAGCTATCTTAGTTTCCGAGAAAAAGTCGTTATCCATATACCTTCACTCCCTGAGTAGGACACAGCTAAGATATATTGACTGGGCACGCATACAAAACAAGCAGAACATCTATTCTTTTGTGTCAGAATTGGGACAATCGAGCCATGGAAACGGTTTACTATTACGTAGGTCAGTGCCTCTATTTCACCAATATTAGATTCCGCATATTTGGAAGGAAAAAAAACTTTTAAGATTCGTCTATACCAACACTTTAAATATCTAGGAGCAGTTGTGATAGCCCAGAACGAAACCGCAACTGAATAATGGCCAGAATAGCGGCAGGTGATAGATGCCAGTATGCTATACAAAAAATTTTGGGCTTCAAGGCCTTGTCTAGGAACACAAAGCTTATCATATATTAGAACATGATCATCAAACAGTAGTAACGTGGGTCATGACAAAAGAAAGTGAAAGAGTGCTAGCGATACAAGGAAAGGAAAATGCTTAGGAAAATATATTGGTTAATCGAAAGGTGTTAATCGAAATTTTTCAAACAAAAGTGAAAGGGCCGATATATGTGTAGTCAGTATATCCCAGATTTAAAGCATTACTTTACCATTGCTATCTTTATCGAGAAAATCGCAGAATACTGATAAAATATCGTTCAGTAAAGTCGCATTTTATTATGTAGGTATTATATTATATAGATGAAAGGATCGTAATATTTTAGAAATGTTATTTCAAAGGAAAGTCTAACTTTTAAATTATCCTGCAACCCCCCCTATAATGAATTTTCCTGGAAAAACGTTTCAACTAATTTCTATAAAAAAATTACTTATTCATACTCAGGAGACCACAAAACATGTATGTCTTATCATGTGAGAAAACTTTGTACTAAAATTTGACAGGGCTGCATTATTTCCTCTTAACAGCAGTAAAAGAAAAAGTAAGTGGAACTAATAGCAAATTGAGTCAATTAATTTGAAAGGTTGAGTAAATTCAAGGAGTTCAGTTAGTTACTAATGTCTGTTTAGTGCTTTATGTTGGGCGAATGAATGTATGTGGGTTAAGTGTAGACAGTTATATGCGTGTATGTGTTTTTTGTGGTGGTAAAGTCTAGTTCTTACGGGGGAATGTGCACGAACCAATGATCAACGGATGGCGGGAAACAACAAAGTAGTGACTTTGTTTCACCAAAGAGAAGAAACCCAGATGAAGCACTACTATAGGTTTGGCTCGCTATGCTGTGTGAGTAAACTGAGCGTAAGTGAGTGAACGCACCGCACTATAGTGAGTTAGTATTCCTTCTTTGGTGAAAGAAAGGTTTTTCTGAAGGGGAGGTTATACAAGCTGTTAGAGAGAGAGAGAGAGAGAGTGAGTGACTGCTATAGTAGACAAGGAGGGGGTGAAGTGTTTTTGGAGGGGAGAATGGTTTGGTTCGGGGTGCTTGCAATGTAGTTTGTGGGTAATGCTTTTCATGAACCAACCAAAGGCTAATAGCAGACTAAAAGCCTCTCTCCGGCCTAGATTTACCAGCTTTCACCAGGGGAGGGAAACTGCTACAAATAAAATTAGCCGGCAGATTTTTAGCCGACGAGAAAAGTGCTGCCCCTCTCTGTTCGCGTGTGGATTGGGGGGGAGAGAGTGGAAAAGAGAGAGAGAGAAAACAGTCAGATGCAAATTGCCAAAGTGCCCTCCACATTTATACAGGTCCAAACCAACATGGTGCCAGTGTTTTTGTGAGATCACCTTTATATATATATATATCCAACCCACAAGCCGTTTTTCCAACAAACACCAAAATATTTGGCCTTTTTCAATTTTGTAAAGGTTTTCCCAACACCACATCATTACACCTACTACTGCTAGCATCAAAAACAACTTTCCACTAACTTTATAAACAACACTCAATCTATGAACATCAACTACATAGTTCCACTTTTAACATGATTACTTGCAGTTAATAACATTTTAATATAAAATTTTTAATATCTAGGTCAATTTATTTTCAGCTTCATTTTTTGTAGTAACTAATAAATTATCAATTACATATGCCAAAATCTGGTGTCTTTTCATGAACCTCCCCACTTGACTTTCTTCTACTCCAGTTGATACGATTATATTTAAAATAACAAATTTTGTTCATTTCTCCTAATACAGATATAAAGTACGTCGTGGAGGTCAAGTACCAGACTATCAACCGAAGCAAGTAGAGTAGAGAGCGCCAAAATAGCATTGACGCAATCTCATATATTTGAAATTTAACGCTGCAAATTTCGCAATACTACCAAATATCAATTTATTTGAAAAAATTATTGAAATAAAAGTGTTAAGAGTTTGGTTTGGGTTATTCCAAGTGTAAAGGAAATCGTTGCAGTCGTTTTCCAGGAAATTTCAAAAATCTCAAAATACTTTCGTATAAAGTTGCACTTTAGATGGATGAGCCGATTTTCTTCAAATTTGTAATTTTAGCTATGCTTCTAAAGTATATTAATACTGTATTTTGAAACATTTTTCCAGGAAAATTGATTTTTTGGGGAGTCTGTGGGGAAACAGTAGCGGTTATGCATTCTTCTAAAGTACCACTTCAGTGTAATACTCGTATATACGGTTCTGACGAATCTGAATTGTTAAAATTCAAATGTGTTCAATATTATTGGCGCTCGCTGCAATGTAATCATTCTTAAAAGTCAAAGTAAAGTAATTTGCCTACTTTTTTAAGGTCGGCTTAACGTCCAACTACCAAATTAGGTGTCGTGGACGGGGACGGAAGCACCTACTTTACTGTTAACATTTTTGAAATCAATATAAAATTAGCAGTTATACGCGAGACTCGAACTGGGGACCTCCCAATCACAAGTCCATTCTCATAACCACTACACCAACACCCAGCTCTTATCATGCTCTATCTGCCTCTGTGGGTAGGCTGGCAGTTGTCCCACCACCACTACCACCACCACCAACTTTATATTTATGTTAGAATACGTTAGCGAAAAAATTGTCTTTATGTGGTTGTGAGGACTCTGATACGTTAAAATTCAAATGTGTTTGTTGAATATTATTAGTGGCGTGTCTCTACAATGTAATCATTCTCTATCTGCCTCTGTTGGTAGCTTGGCACCTGCCCAATGAGGGGAATCTGAAATTTAAAGAAAATTTGCCATTGTATATATAACTGTATTAAGAGGAGTGAGAGAAAAGCGTATGTTAGTGTTTCACACCAGTTTTTTTTTTTTTCTAGACTATTCACTAAAAGAAAAAATCATCTTTTCGTTACTCCGATGACCTCAAAACATGCACTTCCTGTTAAAACTTAATTTCGATAGTTTGACACATCGCAAAACTTCGTCTTGGCGTAAAAAAATTTCGTCTTATTTCACCAATCCTAACTTACAATTTTTTTTTCTAAAAACCTTTTCTTTCTCTCACACTTTAATGGTGCTGCAACCAACCAGTTTATTGATGTTTTTCTTTCAGTCTTTCGTCCATGCAGCTCCGTTATTCATGTTTATTTTATTCAATTGCGGAATGCCTAATTTAATGTATGGTAAATGTTAAGATGCTTTTTATGAAAAGAAAAATAACATCAAATTATAAGACACATGGTTATTTGTATGAACAGGTAATTAGTAAACCCGCTTATTATTTCCCTATTGAAAGATTTATATTAGTCATATAAATGGGCCATGTATTTTGGGTGAAGTGTTTCCTAGAAGGCTTTACCATTTTCAGATCTAGCCAATCTCTGTACAAGAATAAAAAGAAAAAGAATGATAGCATATTTGAAAAGGAGGAAGAGAATGGCTGGAGAACAGAACAGGAAAATGACCAGCATATGTGGAAAAACCTTAAGAAAAGTAGCTCAGCTATAAACTTCATTTCTCTTTGCAACTGTTACACATACACATACACACACTCATTTAGTGGTTCACTCTTAACACATCAGAGTATGTTAAGAGTAAGAACCTCTCTGCCCCAAATCCCTCCTAGTAGTCTATCTATACAACACTACCTACACTCATTGACTCTATACCTCTACTCTATATATATATATATATATATATGTGGGTGTGTGTAAATATGTTCACACACTCACACTTACCCAGTAATGGCTTTAATTGCCACTCACCAACCACCGTTAGATTCCATTAAAACCCATTAGTGAAATTAAGATGACTATATGAGATATGCACTTGGTACGTGTATATATATACATGTGTGTGTGTGTGTGTGTGTAGGAGAAATATTTAGTGTATGCACACACATATATATAAGAGAGGGAGAGAGGGAATGAATGAGAAACAGACTAATAGAGGCCATATAAAAGTGCTTAGTTTTATAGAAATAATGCATTAATACAAAACATCGTAACTCATTAAAAAACATCTGGTGTGAAACACTCACACAACTTTCTCTTACTGCAGTTTACAAAATTATACTATATGACAAATTTCATAGTTAGTATACTAAATTTAATGATATTCGTCAGTGTTTTTATGGAGAATATTGCAAAAACTGTTGAGTAAAACCGTACTTCCGGTTTACTAATTTTCTTGAAACTTGTAATTTTGGCAATCTATTTATTTATAATTAATTTTGTTTAGATTGTAGAATTGTATAATCAACCATGATAGCACTTTAGAGAAAACATAACCTCTAATCCACTCTCAAAAGTCCCCTTACATGAGACTTTACCCGGAGAAATATTACAAATAAAAGTTGCACCGCTTTGTATGTGTAGTTCACGTATATGGTTTAAAGAAAATCGTCGGAGCCGTTTTTAAGAAAATAGGAGAAAACTAAAAATACTTTTCAGTAAAAACGCACTTCCGATCTTCTGATTTTCGTAATAAACTGAAATAGCACTTTAAAGGAAAACTTTACCCCATCTACCCCCCAAAAGTGTCCTTAAATTAATTTTCCCGGAGAAATGATTCAAATAAAAGTTGTAGCTCATTATATGTTTAGTTGGTATGCAAAGTTTAAAGAAAATCGTTGGAGCCGTTTTTGAGAAAAGTCACAAAAAACTGAAGAAAAAAAAACACTCAGTAAAGTGACACTTCCGGTTGAATGATTTTTACAAAATATTTTCAGGTTTAAACGAAATATTAAGTTTGAAAATTCTGCAATTTTTTGTTTTTGAGATAAGCTGTCACTCACACACACACACACACACACACACAGACCAATCGCTAAAAATCACTTTTTTGAACTCAGGGTACCTCGAAACGGATATTTCCGGTAATAACTCGATATTTAAAATTTGACACATTACAATACTTCTTCCAACAGCAGTTAGAGAAAGAAAAAATATACATATTATATATATATATAGAGAGAGAGAGAGTACCATTTTCACTCGCCCAGCCTGCTATACGCGAAGTCAAAATATTAGTGAAAATTTTAGCCACCGAACAGACAGGGCTATTCCCCTATAATTCGCAGGCTCGTTAGGATTCGCGCACATTTCAGTCTAGCCTATCGGACTTGGTACTGAGAATGAGAAATCATTGTTTGTCATTGGATATAAATCGTGCGCTCACCTCTCAGTACAATACAATCTACAGGACTATGGGCACTAGGTGAGTCAGACAGAGTTACCTTCGACTTAGAATTAATTTAAAAAAATTAAATTTATATGCCAAATCCAAGACAACTTGTTAAGATTTTCCATCTCTGGTTGATACTATTCGATTATGGCTAGTGAGATATGTATTTTATGTAACAAAGCGCCAGAATCGTTGAACCATATTTTTTTTTACCTGTCCTGCCTTGAATCATTTAAGATTGATATACTTGCACGACTATGAATGTGCCGTTAGCTCACTATTAAGCCATCTTCATCACATTCAAAAACTGAACAACATTTACAATTACTTTCTACCCGCCATGTCACTAAGGGAACTTATAAATTAATAATTCCCTGTTATTTGTGTCATTTGATTTATCCTAAATGTTTCTTTATAGTTAAAAGTTTTATGTATATTTATTTTCTTAGCATTGTCCAGAATTATTCTTTTCTGTTTGTTTTTGTTTCCCATGAAGTGTCTTTTATTTATTTAATATATAATTAGGTAACATATTTATTTTTTTTTAATTTATTTTTTGTAGTTTGTTTCATTTTTGTAAACTAAATAAGTTATGTTTTACTTTACCTTGATTTTTGTATTCTATTTATTTTTCATTTTTGTAATTTATTGTACTGACCCGTCTCTATTTGTAAAAACTGAAGTTTAAATAATATATATATATCCGACTTTCTCTTACTTTTTTCTACGTCCAGTTCGAAAAACATATACTATGTTATATAAATTCTAATTACTGTACAAACCAGCTCTATTGAGTTTACTTTTACTGTTACGAGTGTATAGTAATTAATAATTTTTAGTTCACACATTGTACTGATGGCAAACAATACACACTTTACTTAGCTTATTTACAATTGCAATATATTTTATATAGCTTTACAGTATATTGTTTATTTTATTATTGTAAATTTCAGAAAAGTTACATTTGATAACATGAAATTCTATAGTTTATATTACTAAATATACCTTTGTAAATAGTAGTTATTATTTAACAAAAGACTAAAGTACTATTTTATTCGAACTCGAGTTCAGATTGGTCCATACGAGCACAAACATTGGGTAACCTCTAAGAAAAATATGTCTGTAATGAAAAGGAAAAGGTAACCTTAAGAAACGTTCTAGAATATCAGGTTGAGTTAAAGAAAATTATATTTTCTTATATTTAATTTAGTGTTAAATTGGTTTTAATAATTTTAAACAATTGTTTAATTTAAGAACTTATTAATATACATATTTTAACAGTTTCATCTAAATCTTATAGTTTGTTTACTTGAAACGTAATAACACTGTTTATTTTTAATCTCTAGAGATTAATAGTATAACTTTATCTACGGTTTTTGTGGGAATAATTGTCACATTATTCCGGTAATAGTTATTTATCAAACATTAACTAAAGTAATGCTTTTTTGCACTTGAATGCAGATACTAAGCTCACGAGCGGCAATGAGTGTAGAAACTGCACGAGTATATTAAAATACCTTACTCATCATATTGAATATTGAACTTTTTTTATTCAACTGATTGGTTCTTAACTATATGAATACAATAAAAGAAAATCTGGTGTGAAACAACCACACAACTTTCTCTTACTCCAGATTTTAAAATTGTAATTGACATACTTTATAGTTAGTATACAAAAAATTTAATGAAATTCGTCGGTGTTTTTATGGAAAAAATCACAAAAACTGAAAAAAGAAGTAAAAACTTACTTCCCGGTTGCTACTTTTTTTGGAACTCGGAATTTCAACAACATATTTAATTCTAATTAATATTATTTATATGATAGAAACACCTCGGAGTGCGCGAGAATCCACAGAATCCTAGCAAGGGAAGGTACTGTGGACAGGGTAGGGTTCCTGAAGAAAGATGACGGAACCTACACTAACTCGACAGAGGAGTCGCTGGAGCTGCTTATGAGCACACATTTTCCAGGGTCCTCTTATAGAGGGGCCCCTCTAGAGGTTGAGGGGCTGAGAAGGCCTGGTCGGGCGGACTGGAAAATTGCGAATTACGTCATACAGCCGAACAGGCTAAGATGGGCGATTGGAAGGTTCAAACCCTTTAAAGCACCAGGCGTGGATGGGATTTACCCCGTCTTTCTGCAGAAGGCGGTGGAGGTGTTGACACTATGTAGGATCTTCAGAGGCTGTTTAGCCTGGGGATTCATACCGAGAGAATGGCAACAGGTGAAGGTCGTGTTCCTCCCGAAATTAGGGAGGACGGTAGATCAAACGCCAAAGTCGTTTTGGCCAATAAGCCTGTCCTCCTTTCTGTTGAAGGCGATGGAGAGGATGATTGACAGGTTTATAAGGGACGAGATTTTGAGGATAAATCCTCTTAATAATCGCCAATATGCCTATCAGGCAGGGAAATCCGTAGACTTAGCGCTGGATGACCTAAATAGGCTACTCCAAAAGTCGCTTGACGACAAGGAAATTGCGGTAGTCACCTTTTTGGATATTGAGGGCGCCTTTAATAATGTGTCCTCAGAGTCTCTTGTCGGTGCACTGATGAGGAGGGGCACGCCGCCTACGATCGGTCAGTGGATAAGGGCTAGTCTATTGGAAAGGACTAATATAGCCACCATAGATAACTCATCTCTTGTGGCCAGGATGAGTAGAGGCTGTCCGCAGGGAGGCGTTTTGTCGCCATTGCTGTGGAGGTTATTAGCCGATGATATCCTGACCAAATTAACCGCGGAAGGCTTTCATTGCCTTGGGTTTGCGGACGATCTGGCGATCGTGGTGAGGGGGCGGTTCGCGGTAACTGTCTCGGAGCGCACTCAGGGAGCGTTCAATATTGTGAACAAATGGAGCAGAGCGGAGGGTCTCTCCATCAATCCCCACAAAACTCAAGTGGTTCCTTTTACGAGGAAGAGAAATTTACAAGGCTTACAACAGCCAATACTCGGAGGGGTTGTGATCCCCTTTGTCATGGAGGCCAAATATTTAGGAGTCATATTTGACCGAAGGCTGACATGGAACTCGCATCTTAACATCACCGCACACCAAGCCAAAATCGCCATGAGTAGGTGCAGGAGGCTATGCGGTAAAAGTTGGGGGTTAAGCCCGAGGATGGCCCTGTGGATTTACACCTGTGTGGTGAGACCAATGGTAACCCACGGGGCGGTGGTGCGGTGGACAAAGACCTTGCAGATGGGGGGTCGGGAGCGCCGGAAGTGTTCAAAGGCTGGCTTGCCTGAGTACGACGGGTGCTGTGATGACTACCCACACTGCGGCCTTGGAGGTCCTGTTAGACCTTCCACCACTCCACATTTACGTCCAAGGCGTTGCAAGAGCAGTTGTGGCACGACTACAACAGGGACAAGTTCCCATTTATCCCAGGCATACTGGGAATTACCAAGACTTATGGGAGGAGCTGAAGGCGGACCCGATTTTGGGTCTGCCTACGGACATAATGACTCCTAGGTATGACTTCCAAAAACCCTGTCTTGATATTAGACAGAGGGGCATGGAAGAACGGGCCGCCAATCACAGGCAAATCTATGTAGTACACGGACGGGTCCAAGATGGAAGATGGAGTAGGAGCCGGCGTGTACGGGGCTCATCCGAGATGTAATATCTCGGTGAGCCTGGGAAGGCTAGCTACGGTCTTTCAGGCGGAGCTAGTCGCGATTATTATCTGCGCCGCCGAAATAAGAAGACGGGGAGTGTATAACTCCAAAGTCGTCATTTATTCGGATAGCCAGGCTGCTCTGCGGGCAATTGACTCGTGGGAGATCAGCTAAAGGCTGGTGTGGGACTGCCTAGGTGCACTCAGGGAAATTAGTAGCCATAATAAGGTCTTCCTGGTTTGGGTACCTGGGCACTCGGGTTACGGAGGCAATGAGGCGGCGGACCGCCTGGCCCGGGAGGGTTCAATGAGAGCACTTATCGGGCCGGAGCCGTTCTGTGGCGTCTCAAGATGCCTCAGGAGTGCATCCATCAAGACATGGATCCAGGACCGATCAAGGGAATGGTGGGTCAAAACTTCAGGCCAGAGGCAGGCGAAAAAGTTTATCCATAGCCACTCGCCCAAGCTAACTGCGGAATTACTCCAATTAGGCCGGGCGGCCATAAGGATAGCAGTTGGCGTTCTCACTGGCCATTGTAGATTAAATAAGCACATGCATCGCATGGGCCTGGCAACGGATAGCCTGTGTAGGTTTTGTCAGGAGGAAGAGGAGACGGCACTGCACGTGGTATGTCAGTGCGAGGGGCTGGTCTGGCTAAGGTACCGCCTCTTTGGTAAAGAGAAGCTGGTGCCAACAAGCCTCAGCCAGGGCCCTCTCCCGGACCTATTAAGTCTTTTAAGGCAAGCAGGACTCGAGAGAGTGCTCTGATTGACCACCTGGCAGCCCCCCCCCCAATTCCACAGTCTGGCTAAGGACAGGACAGTGGGAGGGTCTCCAACTAGGGGGGTGCCACAATAGGTCCTTGGGGTGTCGCGGTGGCGTAGGCTGAAGAGCCAATTCCCCCGTTACAATCTAATCTATGATAGAATTGTGTAATAAACTGAAACAGCACTTTAGAGGAAACCTTAACCCCACCCCTCCCTCAAAAGTACCCTTAAATGAATTTTTCCAGAGAAATGTTTCAATTAAAAGTTATAGCTTTTTGTTTGTTTAGTTGATATACCGAGTTTAAAGAAAATCGTTGGAGCCATTTTTGAGAAAATTGCAAAAAGTAAAAAAAAAAACTAGTAAAATGGTACTTTTGGTTGAGGAATTTCGACAAATAACCTACTCTCATATCCCATGCCAATACCTAAACGAAATATCAAATTTGAACTTTCTACGGTTTTTCGTTTTCGAGCTGTGCTATTCAGATACATATACATACACACACATACACACTGACAGACGTTTTTCTAAAAACCACTTTTTTGGACAGGGGTCCTCAGGTTTTTTGGTCAGGGGACCTCAAAACGGATATTTCCGGTGAAAACTGGATATCGAAATTTTGATACGATTACTATACTTCCTCTTACTAGGAATAACAGAAAGTAAAAAATCTGGAGTGAAACCCACATATATAGAATGATAATTTTTTTTTATTTCACTTATTTCTACAAAATTCAAATTTTGCTCATTTGTCTAAATATAAGTATAACGATGATGATGAGGGGACCCAACAATGATAGATCTACTAACCCAACAAGGCTGCAAAGTGAAGAGCGCGCCAATAACATAGAACCAGCCACATACGTATGAAATTTAACGCCACAAATTCCGCCAAACTAACTAAATTTAACTTTTTGAAAGGAAAATGTTTAAAAAAAAAAAAAGTGATAGATTTATATCTGCAGTAACATTCCAGGTATCCAGAAAATCGTTGTAGCCGTTTTCGAGAAAATTCCGAAACATTCAAAAACCCATCTGTAAAGTTACACTTCCGGTTAACCTATTTTCTTCAAATATGAAATTCTATCAATACTTCTAATTTATATTAATTGTATGAAGGGGGCAAAACTATATATTGTAGTTAAGGGTACCTTAAAGTAAAGCATAACGCTTTCGTTGCCTAAGAAACCCCCAAAAGATAATTTCTGGGGAAAATCTTCCAAATAAAAGGATAGAGATTCTTTTGTGTAGATAGAACACGAAGTTTAAAGAAAATCGTTGGAGCGTGTTTCTAGAAAATTATGATAAACTAAAAAAAAAAAGCATTTAGTAAGTTGCACTAAACCCTGCAGTTTCAGTAACCCAGGTAACTTGCAGGCAACCCTGCAAAGGAAAAGGATCAGATGGGTTGGGGGAGGGAATCCCCAACCTGGAGAGCCAGATTGCACCCCGCAGGGTGGGCGATGGCTTCGCCACTAGCCTACGCCAAAATGTCTCTAGTTGTTGTAGTAAGAGTGACACAGCTAGGTTTTACTTTCCACACAAGGACTCATACATATCTTATTAGAAGATACGACTTGTCCGTGCAGGGTCTCCCTTTTAGTCGCCTCCTACGACAGGCAGGGCATACCGTAGGCCTATTCTACCCCGGGACCTTCTCCGGGAACACACACACATACAGTAAAAAACATTTTTTTTTTGTATTCTGGGGATTCCAAAACCTTTATTTCCGGTGAAAACTCAATTTCGAAAATATGGCACAATCGCAATGCTTCCTCCTTACTAGGAGTAAAAAAAAAGAAAAATATAAAAAGAGCAAATGCCGAGAATGTATTTTAATTCAAGTCAAATACTCCCTCTCCCTATATAAGGTTATATTCATATAGCACTCTTTAGTATAACCTCAAATCCGTTGCTACTTGGAATCTGTGTTGCAATGCGTTCTTCTTTCCGCTAGATGACGGCCTAGTAGAGATGAATAGTATTATTTTACATCACTTGTGAGAAAAAGTATCGGCTGTTTTTACTTTCTGTGATTAAAAGTATAAATTCATTCATTACTTTTGCTTTAATAATTGTCATTTTTTTGCAGAAAAAAAAAAATTTAAACTTTGTTGAAATTTCTTTAAAAAGAAAAACAAGGAAAGTATGAATTATTCAATATTACATTAGAAACAATGTTCAACCAAAATACATATTCTGTGAATTTATTTACGCTTGAATATTTCTTTCAATTTTACTCCCTTAGTCAGGAACAGCAACTCACTATTCATTCGTCGTAAGTACTTTGTGTTTTGTGTGTGCATATGTATATGTGTAACTATATATATGTATATGTTAGCGGTGGTATCGGCATTTCCCCTTTCCAAAAAAGGGGGGAATAGAGGGAAGGAGAAAGAGAAAGACACTCTTTGAACAGTTGAGGGGGGGTCGCCTTTTATCGGCCCAACCACGTACAGTGTTCTGTTTAAAGGATTTACATGGACCCCTTGGACCACTTGACCTGTTCTATAACCACTGTGTGTGGACCACTGTATATATATGTGTATGTGTTCGGGGTACACTCCTTACTGCCTCCAACTACAACCTCCGGACCCCGGTGTTCTCTGCCTGATTCTACTCCGTTTTCTCCTCTAACCCGCCTCCTTCTCTACCACAACCATACTCTCTCTCTGATGTAACGAACCGTTCCTTCTGCTTATTAGCTCTGGACCTCCAACCCTGTGGGGGGAGGGTGGCCGCCCATCCTACTTTTCTACTCAACAAAAGGGTCGTTCACGACCTGAAAGGTAAAACCCAACCACCTTTATTGATTCCTTTTCTAAGTCTAAAACCGTTTGATATATTAGCAAACCTCTGTTGGCCACTACTTCCCTCCCAACCTAATATCCAAATGCAATATCCAATATTATAAATCAAGATTTTTATGCAACCTTTGATATAATTTTCTTTTTTTGACTTCAATGGCCTATTGTTGCAAAAACTTCAGGAAACTAAATTGGTGATTATGTATTATATTTGTGGATTCCATTAAAACAATAATTAAATAATTAAATGTACATAACTTTATATATAAAATCTTTCTCAAACAAACAAGACAGTAGAGTTACTCATAAACTTTAACCAAATCTGGAGGATGGATGAAGATCCAAAAACTGGCCGGAACCCTGGGAAAAGAACCATTTCTCTGATAGAATATACCAATCTCCACTAGCATTGTGCGAAAAAAACCTTTTTCTCCCCCCAAGGTACGTACGAAAATGTTTGAAAACGGTTAGGAAATCGGCTATAAAAATCTTCAATATGAAGTTATGGTTATGAACAAAACAAAAAACAAAATATCTTCATGGAAATGATTTAGTAATATACATATAGGAAGTTGACAAAACGGAAGTTACGTTCACTCTTATCAAGTATAACCGATTTCCTTTTATATTCGTTTATGCCCGCAAACTTTTTTGAAAATAAATAAAATAAACTTAAAAAAAAAAATCCCTCTACTTCCCTATGTCAATTTCCGTCCAGATGATCCCGGACGAATTCTTTTTTTTTTTAATACATATATTTTCATTGCAGTTTCAACTTCCTGGAGTAGTGTCACAAAAGCTTGGTGAAGCGTTGTTGAAACATTGTATTATTCCAGGATGGAGAGGACACCAAAAAAAAATATATATAGGGAAGTAAAAAAAAAGAGGGGGAAAACACTTTCCGTCTACATACAGTAAAAACTCCCAATGGTGTTGCATGCACCAACCTACAAAACTTAATTATCTGATATACTAGGATCCGTTTGGCGTGTAATTCATTTTAGTTTACCCAGGACCGGTATATAGTAGATATAGGATATACATAGAAGAGGAATGGATGGAAAAATACACAGAGAACTAGGAAATTGTGGAAGTGGTGGTTGGTTTTTTACTGGCTATGAATTGCTTTGGATACCAGTTTTAACTGTTCGCCCCCTTCCTGCCAGTAAACCTAGAGTTTGTCAGTCTGGAACAGTCTGCGATTTAAAACAAATACTTCCGACAGTACAAAATACTCTTGTTAACACCCTCGTCTCTGCCGCCACCCGTCCCCACTCATATCGACACGGCCATATAGACCTATATTTAGAGGAAGGAAAAATAAAACATTGATTCTCGTTAATCATTTAGACCAATTGCATCAATTCAAATCCGTCAATATCAAAAGGAAATTCTTTAGTCACCAATGAAAACTGTATATCATTAGAATTTTCCTACTAAAATTGCCTATTTTATTCCTTGAAGCTAGATTACTTTCTTCACTTCAGGATTTAAAAAACTTCCAAACTAGACAGCATAGTGTTCACATGTGTCCACATACTCAGTTTTCTTTTGATGTTTAACTTAGTTAAAAGTACTTTTTCTTAAATTTATTTTTCATTTTTCGAACTCTTTTTTTTCCCCCCCAGTTCAGTGCATATTCTATTTATTTATTTTCTTTTTTACAATTACTTAGTTTCTGTTTTATTAATATTTAATTAACTATTATTTTAATAATGCCAAATAGTTAGAACTATTTTGGACAGAGCTACAAACAAGTTGACAAGTAGAGTGGGGAGAACTCTATCTCTCTCACTCTACTCTGAGTAGACGAGAGAACAATAGCCAGCAAGGTGAACATTAATTCTTATCAACCAGATAAATAGTAAGTTTATTTTACTATATATTTATACTCCAACTTTCTTTTTAAATTTAAATGGATGAATCTGCTGATTTAGGTTTCGCTTCTTTAAATAATGTCAGCGCTTCTACAAGCGCATCTATAATCAAAAGGCCATCCTCAGGAGGAGATTCTCCTCCTAAATCAAATAAAAAATTAATTAATAATAATATTAAAATTGAAAATAAAATGATCACTCGCTCTCAGAAGGCAAAACTGGCCACTGAGACCGACAAAAATCAAAGTATGTCTGGCTAACTCTTCAATTCAGAAACTTCCTACATCCCAGTCAATTGACTTCACACATCCCAATAATTTCAAGCTCTTGCTACCAACATTCAAGAGGATGAGATGGAAGAAAATCAAGCTTCAATTAAAACAGTTAAACCACCCCCAATCTTTATTAAAAATGTTACAAATATTCAACGTCTCTGTAATACTGTAACTAAAGTAACAGGAAATAAATAATTCCTTTGTAAATCAAGGGTCAACGATATGGCATTACAAATGGAAACGGCAGATGATTACAGGAAAGTTGTCAAATATCTAATTCCACATATTCCAGTTAAAACAGAACAAACCATTTAGAGTGGTAATAAGAAATGTACATCATTCTACACCTGTTACCGCTATCAAAGATGAATTAGATGAACAAGCCTTTAAAGTTAGAAATGTAACCAATGTCCTTCAAACAGCCACCAAACAACCCTTACCGCTGTTCTTTGTGGACATAGAGCCACAGGAGAGCAACAACAAAATATTTTCTCTCAACGCTCTCTATTACACTAGAATAAGAAGTTAAGGAACCACACAAAAGAAAGGACATCGCCCAGTGCAAAAGATGTCAATACTTCGGTCACACCAAGAGCTACGTCGCAAGATCTGTGAAGTGTACAGGTCTGCTAGTAGAATACTAAGGAATGCAAAAAGAAAAAAGAAACCCCACCTACTTGCGTGCACTGCCTTGAAGAGCATCCAGCTAACTACAAACTCTGCAATCATATCAGGAACTGCTCCGTCTGCGAGGGAATACCATGACTTTTCATCAACGCTCCCAGCCACCAACCGCCCAAGCAAGCAAACCACCTTCATCCAGTAATAGGCGTGCATCACTAAGTTGCGCTCGCGCCACTGCTCCACCTCAGTCTTCCAATCTTCCAATCTCTTCCTACATTCCCCCTCATCCAAACTCATCTTACATCCCTCGTCCCCCATCCTCTACTGATATCACCTCCTTACTTACTTCATTCCTCAATGATTTCAAATCTCTAATTAACCCTCTTATTATCCTACTTACCGCAGTAGTTACTGAACTACTTCCTAAAATTTCCCGATAACTTTCCTTTCTCGCAATTCTCTTCAAATTCTACTATGGAACGCCTGAGTTCCCAATACAACGACTCACATTACTCTTACATGACCGACAAATTGACATTGCCTTAATTTCAGAAGCGCACTTGACTAATCGGACAACTTTTTACATCAACGGTTACATAATCTATCGTACAGACAACACTGCTCAAGGAGGCATGCCATATTTATCCGAAACACCCTTGCACACTAACCTCACCCATCTCAATCAACCGATTATCTTCAAGCCACAATAATTACCCTTTGCAATCACCCTTTCCATTTCAATATCGCTAGAGTATATTGTCCTCCAAACAAAATTATAAACCAACAAAATTTCCTAACTTACTTTCAATCCTTAGGCCCAGGTTCCTTTCTGGTGGCGATTACAATTCAAAGCATCCTTATGGGGTTCCTGCACCACAACAACGCGCGGCCGTACTCTTTTAAATGTTATGTCCTCATTAAACCTCAACTATCTTTCTCTTTCCGAACTACTTATTGGCCATCTTCCCCCAACAAGCGTCCTGACCTTATCGAATTCTTCATAACTTCCCGCCTATTATCCCTTCATGCCGAGGTGATTTCCTTGAATGACCTATCCTCAGACTACAGCTCAGTACTCCTAAAACTAGGTACTAGACCTATCCTTGATCCTTCTCCGACTAAACTGATTAGAGGACTTACTGAGTGGAAGTTATTCCAAACGCTACTAGAACAAAAACTAGACCTTAATATATCTCTGAAAAATCCAAAGGAGATAGATGATACAGTTGACCATTTAACTCACTCTATTCAGCAAGCCATGTGCAAAAGTAGCAAAGCAAAGACACATACAAAAACTACCGAAACTTGCCTGCCTCCGCATATTCGCACTCTATTAACTAACTAAAGACAGGCTAGAAGCAGGTGGCAACAAACTCGTTATCCATCTGAAAAACGTAACTTAACCAACTTACTCGACAACTGAAAACTGAGCTACAAAATCTAAGATCTGACCGACTACAATTCTACACATCAAACCTGACAACAGAAAACAAATCACTTTGGAAAGCAGCCAAAAATATACTATCCTACAAATCCGCACCTCACCCAATCCAAACAGCCAATGGTAGTTGGGCCATATCAGATGATGAGAAGGCTGATATGTATCAACTCTTCGCTACCTACCTCTCCACAGTATTTATTCCTTACCAAGACACTATCGACATGACACTGTACTCACTGATACTAACGACTTAAACATTCCACTTCCCCTCTCCTTGCCACCAAAAGCCTTTCATCCTAAAGAAGTTCACTTCATTATTCAACACCTTCCTAAGAATAAATCACCTGGGCAAGATATCATTACACCAACTATTCTCAAAAACCTTCCAAAAAAAGCAATTCTTTACACAACACAAATACATAACTCCGTCCTGAGAACAACTTATTTTCCTCTTTTATGGAAGATGTCCATAATTAAGATGATTCCCAAACCCAACAAAACCTAGCCACTTACCGTCTTCATATCGTCCCATCAGCCTTCTTCCCTTTCTCGGGAAAATCCTAGAGAAATTAATCCTAAAAAGATTGCTTTCAATTCTAGAACCCCTCCAAGTTATTCCCAATCACCAGTTTGGCTTCCGCAGTCTCCATTCCACAATCCAACAGTGCCACTGAGTTGTTGATGCTATATAGATATATTGACCTCCTTTGAGCGTAAACAATACTGCGTGGGTGCATTTCTAGACATATCGAAAGCGTTTGATAGAGTCTGGCACGACGGCCTTCAGTTGAAACTCAAAGGCATCTTTCCCTTCACCTACTACCTTAACCTCCGATCCTATCTCTCTGAAAGTTCTTCCGTGTTTCAGAAAAAACTTCCCACCATCCCGTGAAGGCAGGAGTCTCTCAAGGAAGCATCCTAGGACCAATACTCTACACAATATACACAAGCGATATTCCTACCAATCCAAACACATCCATATTTTCCTTTGCTGAGGACACCGCTATCCTTACATCCCATGAAGATCCCGTTATCGCTACTCGTACTCTCCAATCCCATCTCAACACCCTGGCCGAATGGTCCAGGAAGTGGAGAGGTAAATTAAATATTAACAAATGTTATCATATTACATTCACTCTCCGTAGAGCTATATGTCCTCCAGTACAACTTGACGGCAGTTCTTACCTACTATTGATAGAATTCGCTACTTAGGACTCTACTTGGACAAAAGACTGACTTGGAATCCTCTCACGAGACTCAAGAGATAGGAACTAAATCGACGATACAAATTACTCTCACGTTTACTCGACCGACGTTCTTGTCTTTCTCTAGACAACAAAGTACTAATCTACAACACTGTAATCAAGCCTCTGTGGACGTACGGGAATCGAAGTGCGGGGCTCAACCAAGCGCTCCAATTATCTCCGACTGCAAACCCTCCAGTCCAAAATCCTTCGTAAAGTCACTAACGCTCCTTTCTATGTTTCTAACTCCATCATTCACAAAGACCTAAATATCCCTTTTTCCTCGACCTCATTTTATCCCGATACAAAAAATTCCATACATCTCTCCCAGACCATCATAACCCTTTAATCCAAAAACTTTCTTTCCATTCCATCCCTGGAAATCCTGTCAGAAGACTGCAACGTCGGTGGCCGAGAGATCTTCTGATAGAGTGACAAACAAATGTAAATATGATTATGTAAATATGTATATAATGTAAATATCTTTCCCCCTCTCAGTCTAACTTTCCTATTAAACCTTATCACCAAATCCTTCCTAATATTTTCCAATTGGCGCTAATGACCATCGTACTCGATGCGCCGGAAAAAAAAAAAAAAAAAAAAATTATTTTCCAAAGCTCTTCTCATTCATATTCACCATTTTCCATTATACATCTCCTTCCTCACTTATCGAAAATATTTTGGAGAGTTGTCAATGGACAGCTTCTCCACTCTTGTACATAGTTTCATTCATCAGATTTTCTAGATACATTATTAGGAGTTGTAAATACCTACTTAAAAAAAAAAAAAAAATGAATGTGAAGTTTTACTCCTCTTATTCCTAGTAAGAAGAAGTATGTATTGTAATCGTGTCACATTTTCATTCTTGAGTTTTCTCCGAAAATATACTTTTTGAGTAGAAAAAAAGATGTTTTTTTGAAAATGGTCTCTGTGTGTGTGGGTGCAGTTTTACTGAGCAGTTTTTTTTTTAGTATTCGCAATTTTCTACATAAAACACCGACAAAATTTAGTATACTAAAATTTGTCAATTATAACTTTGTAAACTGCTGTAAGAGAAAGACTTGTAAGCGTGAAAAATCAAATTCTCCCTTAAAACATCCTTTCCTTAAAACAGGTAATTGCATATCTGCAATTATGAATCAAACAATCCAGCTTGTTAAATAACGATTCACTTAATCAACCAAGTTTAATTAAATACCTTGGTCTTGTAATTAACATTCTGTAAATGATCCATTCCAGAATTCTTCGAGTTGATTTGTAGCTGGAATTAAAAATACTGTTTTCTATTCTTCTTCTACATTATTTGTTTGCACATCCCCAGATTACGAAAATACAACGTTTTTAATCGTGTGATATGCTGATTTTATGTTTATTTCGAAATGAAGATTTCAGTCAATATCTGCCAAACAGAAGTATAATTTTAATGAGTTCATATTTACTCTCTTACTCGTTTTAAAGAGTAAGGAATTGCAATTGTGTTAAATTTTCGAAATTTACAGTTTTCACCGGAAATACATGATTTGTTATGTGTGAACAAAATATCACGAAAACTAAAAGTCACAGGAAGTTCAAACTTAGTACAATCCGTTTATGTACTATCACCGCGTCTGAGAAGTTTTTTTTGTGGGGACAAAATCCATTTACCGGATGTGTGACTTGACTGAATGTTTTTTTTTCAGTTTTTCGCGAATTTGTTTCTCAAAAACGGCTCCAACGATTTTCTTTAAACCATCTACACAGTTCAAACTTGATGTTTCGTTTAGGTATCACTATGGGATGCGACAATAAGTTATCCGTCAAAATTCCTCAACATGAATGGTACAAGAGTACCAATTTATTGAATACATCTTTCACTTTTTTGCAATTTTCTCGAAAATGGTTCCATCGATTTACATTAATCTGTGCACATCAACTATACAAATTAAGTGCTAGAACTTTTATTCTTAATATTACTCTGTGAAAATTCATTTAACGCGGTTTTTAGGAGATGGGTAGGTAGATTATAAAGTTCTGATTTACTAAATTAAACGATTCCTTCATCTATATAATATTCATTAGAATTAAATATGTTGTTACCGAAATTCTGAGTTATACAAATAAAAATTCAGTTGACTGGAGGGACATTATTTATTGAAAGGATTTTTCAGTTTTTTGAAACTTTTCAGATTTTTTATATGAAACGCATCTCGGTAAAATTCAATTAAGGGGGGTTTTGGGGGAGGCGTGGAGTTATACTTTCCTATAAAGTGCTATTTTAATTTACTATACGATTCTATCATAAGAATTAAATATGTTGCTAAAATTCCGAGTTTGAGGAAACCAGAAGTGGAACTTGAATGAACAGGATTTTTTGTGTGTGCATTTTTCTGGTGATTTTCTCCATAAAAACATCGCCGGGTTTCATTAAACTAAACATCGTAAGAATTACAAGTGTGAAGGAAATTTGCTCGTATTTCTGTTAGAGGAAGTCGTATGAATGTTACACACTAAATTTTTTCCATGTCAGTTCTTGTTAAAGGCGAAAGGTGGAGTATATAACATTTAAATAGCAAGTAAAGATTTGTTAAATGGAAGGCAGTGGTAGTGCGCTGGACTAGCAACTAAAGTTTCGAATCCAGTATCCTGCTCTTAGATTTTCTTTCCCTAGGAGCTCTACAGCTCACTGTCCGATGTTGGGCAGTGTTGTTTGTAGCTAGAAAACACTGCTTGGTGACCGGCAGTGCATTGAGATGGTTCTAAAGGACACAATAGATTTGTCAGGTCGCAGTGCATATTCCCCCCACAAAATATTTGAAAAACAGACTTCTTTATATCCAGCTTTTTAATGAACATCAAAAATATATTCCATCGTTTTTATGTAAGTTCCACTTTCTTGACCCAGGAGTGGTTTACGTGTTAAGAGAGTGCATGCAAATTGGTAGGTAATGAAACAGTATATAAGGCACATATAATACACCAGGTGTACAAGCTAGTGAAATCTAATAAAAACATTAATAACAGTGTAATATTAATATTGAAATCCGATTACCAAGAGATAATATTGTCCTACTAAACAGAATATAAAATGCACAATATATATATATATATATATACTCGTATTTCTATATATATATAGTGTTCTAGTAAGGGCGTATATATCTCTCAAATAGAGGGGGGTTATTGAATGTGATGCAAAGTTAATTAACAACATATTCCCATTTACCACTGAACTCTAAATTAATCATTTCAATATTGCTCGGATACATAATTAATTCTCATCCACTTATTAGCTGGAACGCTATATAATCTCAGATATGTATTTCAATGTTCAATGACACTCATAATATCTAAGTTCAATTAATTAAATTAATTAAACTTTTTTTTTTTTTACTAATAATAGTAAGAGGAAGTATTGCGAAAGGTGTCAAATTATCGATAACGAGTTTTCACCGGAAATACATGTTTGAGGTCCCCTGAGTCAGAAAAAGTGTTTTTTTTTTTTAAGAAATTGTTCTGTTTTTGTGTGGTCGCATAACTAAAAAAAGAAAAAAATCGCAGAAAGTTCAAACTTTATATTTAGTTTAAGCGCTAAGCATGGTACCTGAGAATAAGGTTTCGAACAAAACAATCAGCTCGAAGTGCCATTTTACTGAATGGATTTTTTCCGTTTCAGGCTCGAAACGATTTTCTTTATACTTGGTATATAAACTACACTTATAAAGAGAGCTACAACTTTTATCTGAAACATTTCTCTGGGAAAATTCATTTAAACCGGCTTTTTAGGGGAGAGCTGGGGTTCTGTTTTTTATGAATGCTATTTCAGTTTATTATACAATTCTATCATTTAAATAATATTTATTATAATTCCAATTGTTGCAGTATTCCCTGTTTGAAGAAAATTAGTTGAACGGAAGTTTCTTCTAGTTCCGCCCAGTTTTCTGTTATTTTCCTTAAAACGGCTCCAACTATTTTTTTAAACAATTAATGTGAACTACACATATAAAGAGATATAACTTTTATTTGCAATATTTCTCCGGGTAAAGTCATTTAAGGAGTGCTTTTTTTTGAGAGGTTTAGGGTAACGTTTTTCCCTAAAGAATCCTCTAAATCTGAGTTGATTATACAATTCTACCATCTAAACACTATTAATTAGAAATAAATACATTGCCAAAATTCTGGGTTTCAAGAAAATTAGTAAAGATTTTAACTTTCTCTTACTCCTAGTATGAGGATGTATTGTAATCGTGTCAAATTTTCGATATGAAGTATACACCGGAAATATCCGTTTGGAAGCCCCTGAGTCCAAAAAATTGGTTTTTAGAAAAAGGTCTGCGTGTATATGTGTGTATACATGTATGTGAACAGCACAGCTCGAAAACGAAAAACCGTGGAAAGTTCAAATTTGATATTTCGTTTAGGTATTGGCATGCGATATGACAGTAGGTTATTTGTCGAAATTCCTCAACCAGAAGTCCATTTTACTAGTTGTTTTTTTTTTTACTTTTCTGCAATTTTCTCACAAATGGCTCCAACGATTTTCTTTAAACTTGCTACATCAACTACACATATAAAGAGCTACAACTTTTATTTGAAACATTTCTCCGGGAAAATTCATTTAAGGATACTTTTTGGAGGAGGGAATGGGGTTACAGTTTCCTCTCAAGTGCTATTACAGTTTATTATACAATTCTATTAATTAGAATTAAATATATGGTGTTGAAATTTCGAGTTTGGAAAAATCGCATGACCAAAAGTGCTTTTACTTTACCACTTTACTAAATGATTTTTACACTTTTTCGCAATTTTCTCAAAAATGGCTCCGACAATTTTCTTGAAACTTCCTATATAACCTACACATACAAAGATGTATTACTTTTATTTAAACCATTTCTCTGGGAAAATTCATTTAAGGGCACTTTTAGGGGAGAGGTGGGGTTATGTTTTTCTCTAAAATGCTATCGTAGTTGATTATACAATTCTATCATCCAAACAAAATGAATTAGAAATAAATATGTGGCCAAAATTCCGAGTTTCAAGAAAATTAGTAAACCGGAAGTGCGCTTTTGCTGAGCAGTTTTTTCAGTTTTCGATGAATTTTATTAAATTGGTGCACAAACTATAAAATTTGTCAATTAAAATTTTGAGAACTGGAGTAAGAGAAAGTTGTGTGAATGTTTCACACCAGATTTTTTTTTTTAATTGAAATTTATTAAATTAAAAATAATAATTTGGTGTGAAACACTCATGCGTGTTTCTTACAGTTAATACAATTATAAAATTATGATCTTTCAAGTTTCCATTTTCATGAAAAACGCTTCGAGTTTTTTGGGATGAGACCGCATCATAGTTTGCTAAAAACCGACGATTCGCACACATTGCATGTACTTCTTCAGAGGTCGTTACATGTTGAATCTTGACTTTTAACTTGCCTTTGCTAGAAGGTCCGTTTCTTCTAGCAAACCATTAATGCTCACAACCAGAAAAGCCAAATTTTAACATAAGAATGGCCCCGGAATATTGGTGGGTCATTTTATTTTTTAAAAAATTTACGTGAGATGTTTCACAATATATTTTTGCAAAAATAAACTTCTTTTTTATTTTAATTTCGTGCAAAAATAAAACCAAATGGTAATGGAATAAAAAGGCGATATCTTCATAAAAATAATTATAATTATTTTAATAGCAGTTGAAAGGCTAAACATTACAGAAGCAACAGCAGAATACGGCCCAAAGTAAAACAAGAAGTTCAGTTTTCCCAATCCTATTTAATGAATATTAAACTTTGCTAAATGAAAGCAAATATTTAAATAATAATGATAATATCCTTTCTCCTGTTCCGACCTCATTACTCATCATTATCAATCTAATTAATAAATATATAAATTTATAAAGGGAAAAAAACATTAATTAATGAATTATTTAAATTAAATGAAAAATAAATGAAACTAGATAATAATTCAAAATGAATTGAAATGATTATTTACGAAAATAATTATTTAATAAAGCATAAAATAATAAATAATTATAAGTGACCGCAAGGTTTCGGATAAAATCCATCTTCAATCGGTAATGCGACTTTAATGTATTTTTTTTAAATTTGTTTGTTCTAGTTTTTCTCGATTTTCTTGAAAATGGCCTCCAACGATTTTCTTCAAACTTCGTATACTATCAACATACATAAATCACTTTTATTTGAAACCTTTTCCCCAGAAAAATTGAGCTTTTGGGGAGTTGTGAGGGCAGGTAAAACTATGCGTACTTTTAAGTGCCCTTCAGTACATTATATAGTATAGTGCACCACCAACATAATTTACACAAAAGAAGCATTAATGGAATTCCAAATTTGAGGAAAATCAGTTAACGAAGTACGACCTTTAAAGATTAGTTTGTTTTTGGAGTTTTCTCGAAATTGGCTACTACGATTTTCTTCAAAAAACTTGAAATGCTCACTCCACAAATAACAACGTATCACTTTTATTTAAAACATTGATTTTAGAGAGGTTTTGAAGGTATCTTAAGTTAAAATGACCGTACATTGTGTTGTGAAAGTGGGCGCCCAAAATGTCCATAAGGTATTCTAGTATAATGCATCATTTTTTATGCTCAATTTTTTTATGAAACACTTTCGGGTGACCAAATTCTTACCGATAACTAAGTGTCAGGTGCATTGATGTAATCTAAACGGAATATCAAGTCTGTTACTTCTTGCAATTTTTGGGTTATTGTACATAAACATACGCATACATTTGCCAAAAACGTTTTTCACACTGAGACAAACCTCAAAAAAAGAAAAGATATTTCAGATAAAAAAACTCAACTCCGAAAATTTAACAAGAATGCAAACCATGAAATAATCAAGAAAACACTTTCGAAGTAGGTTGTACAATGGATTGAAGCAGGTTTGTCTGGGTGGTTAACTTCAAAACATCTGAAGCATGTCATCAGTCCAGTCTGTGTAAAAAAAGAATTCGTATGTTAGCTGATATTCTCAAGGGGAATTGTAGATTCAGGAGGCCATATGCGGAAGCTGGCCCTAGAACACGGAAGCACCTGCAGATTCTGCAGGAAGATGGAGGAGGCTCTAGTACACCTTTCTACCGCCAGCAACGCTATCATCCAGAAAAGATGGGATGCCTGGGTACTTACCAGGTGTGGAGGAAGATATATGCTCCTTGGAACTTTTTCAGATTCAGAGATTTCTTAGAGAAAGATCTCATAAAGAAGAATTAGGAAACCTGGAATTTGGAAGGGGTGCTGTAGGGACGTAGCCTCATCCTGGCATCAGGAAGGAGGCTGAATAAGATTTTTTGGTCACAGCGCACTTTGCCAGAAAGAACTGCAATAGTCGGGGGCCACAAGGGCATTCGAAATTCATAAGAAACATTAATAAAAATTTAATTTGCAAAATTGTTAATCTAGAGAACAGCTAAAGTAGGTAATCATTAAATAAAACAATTAACAAACAAATATATTATTAGAGTTAATGAGTTTTTAAAATTTTTAATTAGATTGAGAAACTAAAACAAAAAAAATAAATAAATAAATACTTAATAAAAAATGAAAGGAGAATTAGTTGAATCACGAGCTTCTTATCAGTTCCATTTTAATTGGAAACGTTTCACGGAAGGAGGTAAAATGCATGAAACCAATTAAAAAAGTCACGAAAACTTTGTAATCAATTGAATCCGTTCAAAACACAGAGAAAATTAGCGGCACTCAACATCATTGGGTAAAAAAGTTTTTCATAGGGAGTAAAAAAAAAAAGAAAAAGTTTGAAGGAAAATAATTAATTTAAATGGAAAATTTGTTGAGCTGTTTTCCTTTTACTTTTTTCCTCCAATTTATTTCAACTTTATATATTTCATGTTTTGTATCAGTAAATTGTAGATTAATACAATATTTTGTTAGCAAAAAAAAAACTTTTATATTTTGTTTTTAATTGTTAATAACTTACAAAAAAAGAAAAAACAAAAATGTTTGAAACTAAGGGATTAGACAGCTTGTTTGACGTTAAATATCTTCGGTCTCTCTTCGGTCACTTTTATACGTTTTACTTAAACTTAATATTGATTTGGTTTATAAATCTGTGAAGTTTGAAAGGAAATCGTTATTTAAAGTGGTTTTCGAGAAAATTCCCCCCACCAGAAAAAAAACCTAATCTGGAAATTTGTAAACTAATTTTCTCTAAATTTGGAACTAAACCACAGATTCTTGTGTATATGTTTATTATGTGTCAGAATCATACATTGCATTGAAATAGTACCTTAGAGGAAAATTTAACACAACAATTCACCTAGAATTCCTCAGAACACCTCCACAAATCAATTATACCGGAAAAAATGATTCAAATAAAATTGTTAGGTATTTACATATGAAGAAGGCGGTACCTGAAGTTTAAAGAAAATATCGTTGGAGCCGTTTTCGAGAAAATCGAAAACTGGGAAAAAAAGAAGATTCTGTAAAATCGCACTTCCGGTTAATGGATTTTGCCCAAAACTTTCGTATCAGATGCGACGGTGGATAGTGCCTGAATGGAATACAAGTTGAGCTTTCTGCAATTTTTCGTCATTAGATATTTTGTTCAAACCCATACACACACACGCACCAAACAACTACATATACACACACACACACACACTCCATTTGCTGAAAACATTTTTTCTCTACTCTGAGGACCTCAACACATGTTGTCGTCCAGTGAAAATACAATTTCGAAAATTTGACCGAATCGTAATCATTCCGCTTATCAGGGGAATGAGAGAATGTTGTAAAATAAGAGGTATATTTATCATAAAATATTTTTACAAGGATAAATGGTGTAAAATTTATATTAACTCAGATGAAGATATTATATATATATATTGAGCTTTAATACAATCAGGTTCTCCAAAGAGATATTATAGTCAACAAGGGAAATAATGTAACATCACTTAATCATGTCATGCTAGATAGAGAGAGAGAGCGTGAGAACGAAGAGAGAGAGAGAGAGTTAGTAGACAGATAGGCAGACAGAGAGAACAGGTACTACTACCGCCGTCCCGTTAGAGTGCCCGTTGGGAGGAAGGTAAACCGCGTTAATTAAACCCGAGATGGGACAATTACAGTAATTATGGTTGGACACAAATCCCTATGGTACGGGGATTCCCATTCTATCACTCGCTCTCTCTTGCTCGCGCGCTCTCTCTGTTCCTCTGAAGCGAATACATGAACATCATTGCCGTTTGCGTACACATCATGTATATATATATATATATATATATATATATATAATGTATATATACAGCCCCCTCTCCGCCAATCTAGCCCTCCCACGGCGCTCCTTGTCCCACTCAACCCTACCCCATAAACCCCTTTCAATTGATCGTAATACTTGCCTATACCAATTAATGTAAGTAAACCAACAGAACTAAAACCAGGTAATGAGTAGCGCACTCTATTCTATTCCTATACACTCCCTCCCAACTATCAACATAAATCCTAACCCTTTTGGATTTCTCTATTTGACTTTATCCCGGTATACATGTTTAACATGAACGTTGCTCTTTCACCCCTTCACCATCTCCCATCCCTCCCACAATTCTCACATCAACATGGTTTCTATGGTACATCGGCCACCATTAAACGCAAGTAACTACCATATTCTAATAAATTTTCCAATAGAAATACTCTATTCTAAACTATTTATTTAGGAATATTGATAATTTCTTGTGAGATTCCATTAAAAAGTTTTCTTACTAGCCATGCATACAGCCGCAATCTTTGGCAGACACTCATGTCCACCACTTCTAAAGGAAGGTGCTTGGGGAAAAGAAGGGAAGATTTATCCAATCGTCATTTAGCACAAAACATCTAGCACATTTTACACCAAAATTAATAATATCCAAAACAGTTGTTTTGGATATTATTAATTTAAAACAAAATAATGCTTTTATAATATATTTGATTATAAAACAGAACAATTGTTTCTATATAATAATATTGGCGACAAATATTTAAATATTCTGGTCAAATAATCAAAGCTATTGTTGATGAATAAAACGGTTCAATAGATTTGGAATCTGAAAGCGATGACGTATCCATTTTATAATTCACAAAGTAAATATTTTCCACCCCTGAACACAATAATTTAATAAAAATATCTCCACTGTTATATAAATCGATTGTTTTCTTTATTTACCCCAAGATTTGTTGAAACATGAATTATAGATATTACAAATATTTTAGAAATGGGAATTTGTTGTTGTGGTTAAAGTTCCCAGTAGTTTGTATTTTTTTCTTGGTTCGGCGCGTTCGATTCCTTTCCGGTTGGTTAGAACAATGTTCGTTCATCGTGGATAAAAGTAGAGAGCTAGAGTTACTGAAGTTGGCAAACTTTGGGTCGCGACTGACCGAATCACAAAGAATCATGTTGATATCCCGATCGCTCCCGATTAAAATCTCCGGCCTTGGCTCTTCTAGGGCTGTTGCACCATAGGGCAATCGATATTAAATCTTTGATATCGAGTTTTCACCGGAATTACACGTTTTCAGTTCCCTTGAGTTTGAAAAAGTGATTTCTAGAACATAATGTGTTTGTATATATATATATATATATATATGTATGTGTGCGTGTACAGCATTCCCCAAAAATAAAAAATCGGAGAAAATTCAACTTAATATTCCGTTTAAGTTCTCTACCAGAAGAAAAAAATCGGCTAACCGGAAGTACTGTTTTACTTAATGGATTTTCACTTTCTCTTACTCCTAGTGAGAGGAAATTTTCGAAGGGAGATTTTTTTACCGGAAAACATGTTTTGAAATATCCTGACTATGAAACAAATGTTTTCTGCGAATGGATTTTGTGTGTGTGTGTGTGTGTGTGTGTGTGTGTGTGAATTAAATATCTGAAAAACAAAAAAATTGCAAGAAGTTCAAATTTGATATTCCGTTTCATCTGCACAAAGATTTCGGATTAAATCCATCAACCGGAAATGAGTCTTTACTGAATAATTTTTTTCAGTTTTTCGCAATTCTTTTCAAAAATCGGCTCCCTAGATTTTCTTTAAACTTCGTATACTACTACACACATACATATCAGTCACTTTTATTTGCAACATTTCCCCCGATAAATTTATTTTTTGGGAAGTTTTTGGAGGCATTGTGCTTTCCACTAAATTGGCCACTTCATTATAATGTTTACTTTTATTAACCATATAATATTAATATATAAAAGAAGCATTGATAAAATTCCAAATTTGAAAATGAAATAGGTAAATCATACGGGCAACTTCAAAGTAAAACTTTTTATTTGTTGGAGGAGTTTTTCCGAAAACGGCTGTAACAATTTTCTTGAAACTTTTGATTGCTCACTCACAGATAGAATCATATTACTTTTATTTGAATCATTTTTCCAAAAAAAATAGTTTACAGGGTTTTCGGTGGCCTCTCAGTTATGTTAAATTTAAACTGACGCTACTTGGTCTTGAGTAAGGAGGGCGCCCACAGTGTTCACTCAGATATAGATGTATAACCTCTACCACCTTTTTTTTTATATGGACGACGCATCTAAATGTTGCTGAATATTACAATTTTAAAGACAATTTTTTTAACGAAATCGTTTCAATCGGAATAAGAGAAAGTCGTGTGAGTGTTTAACTCGATTTCGATTTTTCCGATTCTTTTTTAATCTTGGTATATCAACTATACATATAAAGTGCTACAGTTTTTATTTTTAATTTTTTTTTTCGGGAAAATTCATTTAAGGAGTAATTTAGCGAGTAATGTGGGGGGGGGGGGTGGGGATTTCCAGTGAAAAGAAATCATGTTTAAAAATTTGACGCCATCATCAATCAGAATTTTAAAGATCTAATCGGGCCTTAAGCCGGAATTGGCGCCCCGGCATATTGTGCGAATGGGAAGCATGAATTCAGGTTAGAGCGAATTCAGGTTCAGTACAATGGGTGTAAAGAACCTCAGCAGTTGTGCACATTAGAAAAAAACAAACAAAAAAAAGAATCTAATCAAGAATGGAAAAGATAAAAAACACAATGAAATATGAATTATTGAAATAGCGAATAGAATATTAATTAAACACCAATAATGAATGTCCCAATCAATGATGCCCTGATAGCTTGATAACTCCAAACAATAATACACAGGTATCGGATTCAATCTTTAACAAAAAAAAAAAAAATATTGAATGTAAACTTTAATTCAGGTAGTGTTATTTCAATCGTTTAATGTTTTCCCTCTTTGTAAATATTTGGTCTCACCTGGAATTTGAAAAAACAAAACTAAATAAACGTACAGGTCACCTCGAAAAAAAATAACGTGCGAGTGATTCAATACAGTTAACAATTAGCCAAATAGCGCCTCACAATTAAAAGTGTATTCTAATAGGCTAACTTGCTAATTGAAGCCCTAACAGAAGGGAAGTGATCCAGAGTTTAGACGGGGAGGGAGTCAACAGAGGACGAAGCCATCCGTTTTATCCCATGCCAGATGATAAATCCCATATATATATATATATTCTATCACTCTCTCTTCCCAATTTTATCGCGTACGCACACACACACACACGCACGGTCATTGTATGCGTATACCAATGCCTGAGTCAATCTCTTCTGAATATTCTATATAGCTATCTCGTTTCCACTTTTTCCCTCTCTCTCTCTCTCTCTATATATATATATATCGTTTCCAATATGTACCAATTGTAAATTATAATTATTAAGTATTCTTTTTGCCCAGAGTTTTGTGCGTTTGAGATTGTGTCTGTGTATGTTTGTATGTGCGAGCGAATGGAGGATCCCGGTAACTAAAGCTTAATTTATGTAATGGTTCGTATACATTACAACATTGTACGACAAGAGGTTGGGCTTGTAGACAGAGAAGTGAGGTATTTTTTGTGCTAGAGGGTTAAATACAGGCAGCGTCAATTCATATCTAGTATGTGTGATACGGAATTGATCGATTTTAAACTCGATATAAATTATTCAAGCGCTAATGAGCATTAGCCATTACCGATATATATATATGATAAAACCTAACTGGATATTGGCACCACACCATATAACAAGCGGCTAAACGGGTAATGGCGATATAGAGGCAGGGCGTTACGGTCTTCTTTTTTATTTTTTTATTATTGATTAAGAGAATTTTAGGTTCCAATATCAATTAAACCATCTAGTTAATTCGTGCTGTTGATATTCCACCGATTATAATGAAATTAGTGCAAATAGCATTTTAAAAAGATCAATAAATGACGTAAAATTTGTATGGATATCGAGCTGTAATATATTCAAGAGTTCATTGAATTTTATTACTATAAAATGTTTACATCCTCTTACAACTAACTATAAAAGATAAGATCTTAAGATTTTTATTTTGAAATTTACCGGAAATTGTCTGATTTCCTAAATAAGAAAATATCTCTTTATTTAACATGAGAGTAAAGTACCACTTTTACACACACTCAAGTTGAAGTTTGCCTACTCGGGCGCAAGCAAGTGGAGCAAGTGAACGAGAGTTGTAAAAGAACTTTACTCCAGAACGTTGATCCCGTTAGAATATAAACCGTTCTGTCCAAGCATATCACAAATATTCCTTGGTGTAAAATCACCTCCCAAAGCTATATCATATGAGATGTGGTATATCTCCCTAACACAAGCGATTCAAATTCCTACCGTAGCAGAGATCAAGATCCGCCTACCTAACACCCTAGGAAAACAGACAGAAGAAGTAGGAGAAATTAAGAATCATATATAAACGCAAGCGACAGTTAACCATCATGAAGTCTGCGATATCAGACTTGCATTCACAACCATCAAGAAAACATCATCAACAAACCTCAGTCTGTCATTTCTCTCACGCTATCACATTCTTTGTATATCAGTAGTGTAAAGTCTTTGCAGACTCTGTTTACTCACACAGTGTCAGCCAGCGTACTTTTTCTCTATTATTCATTTTTCTCTGTCCATCCCACAAAAAACTCTACCACAGCTTTTAAAACCGTAAAGTGAACTTTTAAAAAATATAACCTCATAAATTATAATTATAACCTTCACAAATAACCCAATTATAACCATCCATGCCATCAGCTGACCATTTACATTATTGGGCCAATCTTGAATGCTTGGAAAAAGGAATAAGAATTTTTCAATGAAGATGATTGCAGTTAAGAACAGGAATTTCCGATGGAAATGTCTTAAATTTTTATCAGTATTTCAGATGAGAATTCATATTCAGAACTCACGATCGTTATAATAGGACCTATGGTACTATATATTATTTAATTTTGCAATATTCTGGTGCGGGAGTTTATAGCGACAAACGAATTCGATGATGCTGCTCAATTTTATTGAGTTGCTTTAAGAACACAGTTTACCGATCAATCTCAAGCCAAGCAAGACATGAACGTTACGAAACTAAAAATAAAATAGTGCAAACAAGTAGAAGAAGAAAGAAGCATGCACAACTTCAATAAATAGGACATTTAAATGAAACTATTTTAATAAACCGCATTTTCAAAGACCGTAAATTTGATTATGCAGGATTCCCAGTGGATCCAAGACAATTTGCTCAGCCAGCTGGGTCACATTTCCTTTGTCAATGCCGTCGTTGTCAAAAAAATTCTGCAGTAGTCACCGGAATTGGCCACTTATCTTTGAAATATTTCTCTGGGCAAATTCATTTAAGGTGTCTTTTAGGGGGGAAGGATGGGGTTATGTTTTCTTCTAAAAGTGCTATTTTGGTTTATTATACAATTCTTAATCTAAATAATATAAATTACAAAATATTAAGTTTGAAGAAAACCAGTTGACCGGAAATGTGTTTGACAGTTATTTCAGTTTTCTTTGATTTTCTCCATAAAAATCACCAATGAATTTCATTAAATCTGGTGCTCTACTAAATAATACAGAGACTCATAACTTTTTTTTCCAAGAAATTTCATTTAATGAAGTTTCGGAGAAGGAAAGGTTATACCTTTCCAAAAAGGTCATTTTATTAAAGTTTAAATTCTCCTGTTGATAAAAAATTGAAAATATGATGTAAATATTTAGTATAATTATAAGATTTGAAGAATTTTTATAAAATTATAACTATGTAGACTGGAGACAATAGATAGTCGTCTGTTATACACCAGATTTTTATCATAGGACGTTGATCCAGAGTAGAATCAGTAATCTATCATTAAATCAAATACATGCTATTACATAATACTGATAATAATACCATTGTTAAACACTAAATAATACTACATATATTATTGTTTACATTAAATTAATATTATTGTTATTGTTATAAATTAATTACTGATTATATAAATTCTCTGGCAGTCAGTAATCTGGCAAATAGATTGATCTTGACAAACTGTATGTATTTCCTGGTATTTTATTATACATATATATGAATGAAATAATTAATAAAACTATATTTCCCTCTTGTATGTTTATTAATAAGAATTGATAAGGAAATTATTTCAAATTTCAAGTGTTCTTAAATTGAATGAGAAATAAGGAGCCTTACTGTATAATATGACCACTAATTAATTAATTCGAGAAACTATATACCCATGTAGTGTACAGTAAATCCTCGTTTAATGAATGAATGGTGAGGATGCGCTCACTTTGTTAAAGAGATGCGTTAATGTGAAAATCGTCTTAATGAAGATGGAAAGATGGGATATTTTCTCTTTAGCGTTCTAAGAAAAAGTATTATTATCCTGTCAAATTTTGAAAATTGAGTATTTCATCAGAAAAAAATAGGGTTGATCAAAAAGTAATGTCGGATTTCCTCGTTTCAATTAAATTTGGATTTTAAATTGAAGCTAATTAAATATTTAGTACCAATTGTAAGTTTGAATAAAGTTTCAATCATTTTGTTATTATGTGAATTGCATAAAGAGAAAGCCGTATGAGTGTTCATTCCAAATTGTTAATTAATTCATTATGTTGAATACTACACTGTAACCGAAATTTTCATAATTTCTTGCTAATAATGAGTAATGCTTTTTTTTTAATTCTGATTTTTTTCAGTATTTAATGTGAGACATGGAAAGTAAGAAAGTTAACGTAAAACAAAACGGTGAACGAACTTTTTACACAGCCATCATTAAATATCCTATCTGTAATGACTGCTTGTTAACAAGAACATTCGGATATTTGTATACTAATCACCTGTTTTAACGAACAAAGCACAAAAATAAAGTACATAATAAAATTTAAATGCAAATTAAAAACAAAACAAAAAGAAAGAAACATGACAAAAAAAAAAGTGGCAGAGCGGTCAATAACCCCCGCCTAACTTGTTTATAAATAAATTAGCTGAGAAAATATAAGATGCAATGGGGTTGAATTTACGTAGTTATAGGTGAAACTCTTAAGAACTGTTTGGTATGCATGAAGTAGAGCTGTAGGTGTTCATTAAGCAGATAGCTTGTGTTGTGTTTAAATATACTGTTGTTGATGTTCATTCACAAATACACACACACTGACTCACACACTGAATGAGATGACAATAAACTATGTTTTAGTAATAAAGGACTATAGCGAACCAATCAGATTTATTTATCTAATGCTCGCCTAATTTTGATGGAGCAATGAATGCTTAATGCTATTTAGGAAGCTTATCAAAACTTTTTAGTTTCTGAAGCTTTAGGAGAGTCTCAGCCAAAACTCCAAACACCAAAAATCTGGTGTGAAATTTTCACACGACTAGCTCTTATTGCAATTTGCATAGTTACATTTTACAAATCCCCTTCAAACTGGGAATGTTTACTAGATTTAATTAATTCAATATTATAAGGATAGCTGGAAGGAGGAAAACTAAAAACAACAGGAGGGAAACGTGTTTCCATTTCCACCAGAACCCTCCCACTATAAAATGTGCTTATTCGAAAAAAATTCCAACCCATATATACCATTGAGTATATAGGGAAGAAAAGAAACTTCAGTAATGCAGCAGTACCAGTCAACCAATTTTCTGCAAACTCGAGATCCTGGCAATACATTTAATTCTTATTACTATTACTTAGATAATAAATCATATCATTTATACAGAAATGCCAGGTTTCGAGAAAAGTCTAACATTCGCCTCACCCCTCCCCCCCATACAAAAAACTCCTAAAATGAATTTTCCCGAAAAATATGTTTCAAATAAAATTTGTAGACCGCAAAATGCATAGAGTCATTTAAAAAAAAAAAAAACTGCATCAAATTAATAAGATTTGAAATAATAAATAAAAACAAGAGGAAAATTAATTATTGGAAAATTAATTGTTGTAAAATAGGTTTATTGGTTTTTCACACGTGTGAAAATATCCTGAACATTTTGTTTAAACATTAGGAGTAAGTGTGTATATGTATGTAAAACATCAGTTTAAGATAGGGTAAACTCGTGTGCCTGATCTGATATTTGTTCAATAAATACTAAACCTTTGAAGTATGCCCTCTATTATACACGGGACTGACGTACACATACACACACACACACACACACACACATATATATATATATACTCACAGGCACACACACACACACACATATATCCTTTTACTTTGGTCAGTTCCAATGGTAAAACACAAAACTGTTGACATTGAACCACTCTGACCGTTGGCTAACTCCACCAAAAGAGGCCCTGCATACTTCTCTATATCAGTCTATCTTTCTCTCAATCGCTCTCTCTCTTTCTCAAAGTTAGATTGTTCCGGTAGGTTAAATTCTGTTTAAGCTCTTACAGTTAAAGAGACGGAGTTTTGTTCAAATAACCTCCAAAACATGTTAACTCTTTAACCCCTTGAAATTTAACTATAAATATTTAATTAATAATGGTGTGTATCAAAAGAAATGACTGTTTTCCTAACTAAAGACGTACCATGGATTTTAAAAACCCATCCACATACATTTGATACAGGATAATTTATTAATCTTTAGAATCCGTAGGGCTGATTCTACACACATTATTGTAACGTTCAAATAGTCAGTTTAATTGCGTGCTTTTTTAGAAAATCGTGACTGTGTCTTATATGATTTATTAGTAATTTTACGTCACTACTGGAAAAAACAGTGTACAGCTGCATACTCTACTTGAAATCGAAAGGGAAAGATGTCCTTGATCCAAGGCCCAGGATCAATACTCGGAAACCCATGGGTAAATTTCCCAGCATCTTTTTTCAACAGGCGGTATTATGTGCAATCGAAAGATGCGTTCAATTTAACCTCGATAGGAAATATCGAAAGCAGGAGATTGTAATCCTTTCCGATAGCCAGGCAGTCATTAGGGCATATAATTCCTTTGCTATCAGCTTTTGGGAATGCCTAGGCATGCCTAATGACTTAGGCAAGGAGGACAAAGTTCACCCTCTTTCGGGTGTCAGCGCATTGGCATTGAAGGGATTGGGATGGCCAACGCTAGGTGCTGCATCCTCGTGTCTGTGGCCTGAACCATTTTATAAAGAACTTAAGAAGGAGTAGGAAGTGAGGAGGTTTCAACTCTGGAACTTCCTCCCAGGACTGTAGAAATCAAAGAACTTTCGGAAATTATAACCAACTGAGATCGGAAGCATAACCTTTCGGAAATTCGGAAGATCGGAGATTCGGAAACTTTCGGAAATTATAACCAACGGCCTTAGAAAGAACAAGCTCAACAAGTTGGGGCATTGTCGACTCAGGGGACACCTGATGATGCTCCAGGCTTGGACAGTGACAGCAAGTACAGATTCTGTAGGGAAAAGGAGGAAACTACAATACTTTTCCTAACAGACTGCGAGGCTGCAACTAAGTGAAGATTCAAGAACCTGGGAAATCACCAGGTATTAGAATTACTTTAGGGTGAAACCTGATGGGGGACTTAATGCGATGTTCGTCTATGGCATCTGATAGGGTGCTGAAGTCTAGCCTATGGCACCCGAGCAGCATAGCGCATTAGATCGTGTAGATTGCAATGCATTGCACCCCTTCCCCTCTAGTCCTTGAACAGCGTATTGCCCGGCGTTGTTATAAAAAATTTAACAATCTGATCTTAGAAAGGAAGACAGGTTCCGGACGGCCATCATGTGACACTGATGAGGCTTTACGAGAATTAGTCGATTTAAGTCCAACCAAAAATACTCGTTCACTTGCTGCCGAACGGGCAGTATCTAAAGGCAATACATCTCAAGAGAACATACATCACAAGAGTTCGCCAGAAGAATGGATACTTGCCAACTCCTCTTTAAAAAATATGCACTTAACATGTGCTTTTACAAAAGCATAGTGACATATGATCAGAAGTAGATTTACTGGCGAAATCCTGAGACAGTCAACGGTTAGATCATGGTTAATAGGGTTTTCCGGTTGGTGCAAGAGTGCAATTTGAGTATAAGTCGATTTTATGTTAAACTCGTTGAGGAAATTGTTAAACCATTTTCGGGACCCTTCCCCCCCAAAAAAACTTATTTAACCCGTATTTAAACCGTAAGAAAGACATGTATTTCTGGTGAAAACTATATTTCAAAGATTTGTTATAATGCAACACTGCCTCTTTTTTTAAGTGCACGAGAAAGTAACACAAAAATTATGATAAAAATATAGGAATTAAAATCCTTGTCGAATGGAATATCGTTTAAAAATGCTTATTGATATATATATATATATATGCATATACGTATATATTTTTATTAATTACATCCTTATCAAAAAAATTAACTTAATTATCAAAATCCTCAATCTGATAATAAATTAAAATTTACTCGTTTAATTGATTGTTTACACAAATAACAGAAAATAATAAATACAATTGTAATTAATAATTTTAATTAAGGTTTTTTTTTGTTTTTTTTTTTAGGAACAGAAATTTGTTTATAATTAATCAAAAAAAAAAAAAGGAAAAATGAAATAATATTGAATGAAATTAATCCAATCAGTAAAATAAATATACTAAGTGATACTTATCTGTGTCGCCCCTCCTCCTTACATTAAATTTGGACAATAGGTGAAAAATTGAAAAATACGTCAAATATGTTTTTATTTTTTTTTGTTTAAATCAGTCATGCTTTCTCATAGCGGTAGTAGTTAGTTTTTATTTGTTATTAAATCTACTGATCAAAACATACTGAGTTAGTTGGCTTCTAAAAATATTTCAAAGAAATACAAAATAAGACAAAGAAGATATGAATAAGTAAATAGATTTTTGTTTACATAATAATGGATTGGATAAATATGTGATACAGTTAATCTAAAGAAAACCTCCATATAATAATAATAATAAATAATGGTAGTTAGGGAAGGGAATAGCTAAGTGGTTAGCGTACTGGACTACCACGTGGAGGACCTGGGTTCGAGTCCAGCTGTGCTACCCTTAGATTTTTTCTTCCTACGAAACTCTACAGCTCAATGTACGGTGATGCACAGCGCTGTCTGACAAGAGAATACTGTCCATAGGCCGGTAGTGTACTGAGAAGTCTCCGGCTTCAATGACCATAGATGTTAACTCGCCTTAATTTAAAAAAAAATATTGGTGTGAAACACTCACACAACTTTCTCTTACCTCCTGTTCTCAAAATTATAAGTGACAAATTTGATAGTTTGTGTACCAAATTTAACTAAATTCGTCGAAAACTGAAAAAACTGTTCAATAAAAGCGCACTTCCGGTTTACTAAATTTCTTAAAACTCGGAATTTTCGCCATCTATTTATTTCTAATTAATTTTGCTTGGATGGCAGAATTGTAAAGCAACTGTGATAGCACTTTACAGATAAACATAACCCCACCCATCCCCCAAAAGTGCCCCTTAAATGCATTTTCCCTGAGAAATGTTACAAATAAAAGTTGTAGCTCTTAGTATATGTGGTTGATGTCCCAAGTTTCAAGAAAATCGTCGGGGCTATTTTTGAGAAAATCCAAAAAAAGTAAAAATTCCAACTTGTAAAGTGGTACTTCTGGTTGAAGAATTTTGACAGATAACGTACTGTCAGATCCCACGGTGATACCTAAACGGAATATCAAGTTTCAACTTTCTATGGTTTTTCGTTTTTGAGCTATGCTGTTCACATACATATATACACACAAACACACACACACACACACACACACAGACTTCCAATAACATTCTAAATTTTTTTTTTTCAAAAAAAATGTTTCAAATTAAATAGAAACGCTTCTATCTAGGCAGCAAGCATACCAAGTATAGAGAAAATCGTTGCTACTGTTTTCAAGAAAATTCCAAACAACTCAAAAATATATTTTATAAAACCGATAAATGTATTAGAGGGACGATATCCTAAATTAGATAAATTCAGTTAATTAAACCACATTAAAACTATTAACTATTTGTGTCGGGTACTCATTGAATACAGATATGGAGAATTTGATTTTGTTTTTTTTCCCTCTTTTTAAGTAATAATGTTTTTTAATTATAATATTGATCAACAGATGCAAGGAGATGGGGGCAAATATAGGAATAAAAATATTATAAACGTTACATCGTATGAAAAATTATCCATACGCACAGAGCATGGGGGATTGCTTATTTAAAGCAGGACGGTATGGGTATTTATTTGGACAAGTCCCATGTTCCATTATTTTACTTTAAATATCGTCACACCATATTGTAATATCGTTTTTTTTGTTTTTTGTTTTTTCTGTTTAACAAACAACATTTTAAAACATTATGGACACCAACAGAATACATATATGTGAGTTAGATGTGCAACAGAACTGGTGGTCAGAGCAGAATATTATAAGCACCGGGGAAAACAACATATTGAAGGGCCCATTTGTTTGGCGGGTTGGGGAGGTACCGTGTACTCTACTCTTCACCCTTTTTATGGATAGTAAACTCAGAAAATGGTTCGGTATGAGATATCAACAGCTAAAAAAAAAAAAAAAAAAAAAAGTTTTTAACGACAAAAATTAATATTTTTAATTATCCTGCATGTAACAATATAAAAGTTTTTAAAACCCAGTGATGGCAAAAAAAAAATATTCATTGCATGAAACAAATTATACAAATTTAAATATTGTTTGCTCAACACTTAAATCAATAACTAAAATCGATATTACATATCGCACAGTACAGGTATTTTCATTATATTATATATGGTAAAGAAAGTGACGTGGTGTAGTGGTTATGGGCATGGACTTGTAAATGGGAGGCCCCCACTTCGAGTATAACTGCTAAATTTTTATATTCGTTTAAAAAGTGTTAATAGTAAAGGAGGTGCTTCTGGCCTCTCCATCAGCGACACTTAATTTGGAACGTTAAGCCCGGCTGAAAAAAAAAAGGAAGTATCGTTATTGTTGTATATGTTACCGGTAAAGTTAAAGAAATCAGGTATTTTGTACAATGCCTAGGCATTTCATATAGTACCTGAAGACGTTAGGCAATGTGTACAATTTACCCCATTTCGTACTTTGCCTAGGCGCTCTAATGAATGCCTTTGGCGAAGCCGACAAACTTACCTTCCTCTACAGCTACAGCGATTACATAAAAAAATAAGCCTGTTTATGTAAAATTACGTTAATGGAAATGAAGTTGCAAATGTAACTTATTTTCTTATTGGAAAAAACTAGCAAAACTTAAATCCTCTTAATGAGCACAAAATAGTTGCATTGATTAATATTATTATGTAATATTGCAATTATTCGTTGAAGCAGCTTCAATAAAAAACCAATATTCTTTTAGCGCTCTTGATTTATTATTACAATAAAAGCTCGACGTTTCGGCGTCTGATTTACACCATTTTCAAGAGTTTAATTTTTAGAATAATATAATAATTACAACTTGTGTTTTTTGTAAGCATCCATTATTTTAATATTTTTCAGTTATGACTCTCATCATTATTACTTTTTATAAAATAATTGTTATTAATAATTTTAATTAGTCATTTTTTTTTCCCATTTTTTTTTTTTTGTATATCTTCTATGTTGTTTAATATTTGACGAAAGTAATAGTTATTATACAAAATATTTTCAGTTTTATGAATTTTTTTTTTTTTATTTAATCTATGGTCAACATTTATGGTCATTGGCGCTCCGAGTCTTCTCAGAGCACTGCCGGCCTCCGGACAGTGTTCTCTCGTTACAGACAACACTGTCCATCACCGGACAGTGAGCTGTACAGACTCGCAGGAAGAAAAAATCTAAGGGTAGCACAGCTGGACTCGAATCCGGGTCCTCCGCGTGAGAGTCCTGTACGCTAACCACTTAGCTAACTTAGCTCCCTTGCTTCTTTTATGGATATGCAAATTTATTGGTTAAAAATCCATGTGTTCAATTATTAATTTTTTTTTTATATTATGTTTATTTATTTGTTGAAGGCCAGAAGTGAGTCATGTACCTAACAGACATGACTGATTTTAGTAGACTAAATAGTAGCATTCCTTGGTAAAATTTAGCAGCAACATTAGGCCATGTTGTTTTTAAGTCTTTCCATACTGTGCCTAAGACGACTTAGACATTCTATAGAATGCCTAGGCAATGTAGTAATACCTAGCCCAAGTAAGAAATAAAAAAGGATATTTCTTACTTTGCCTATCGTAGCCAGGTAATGTATGAAATGCCTAGGCGTTCTATGTAGTACTTGAGATTCGTCTCACCGGTAACATATAGTTATATACTTGGATTTATAGTTCTTTTGAAACTTAATATACGTTATTGCCTCAATTTGCTTGAATTACCTGACCATCGCTTGCCTAAGATAGTGGCCATGGAAATAATTAGGCGTAAATTATCATGGTTTTCTTCATGGATTAGTTTATCCCAACTGCATGGTGTACACTTTGACTCATCAATCCAGGATAAATCCGTATGGTCAAAGCAACTAGGCTCTTTAATTTCTTCTTTAACACATTTTTTAGGAAAGAATCTCTTGAGCGTGCTAAAAATTCTGATAAGTATCTGTTATATTGAGCTTTAATAGAAAACAAAGAAGATTTCGGTACTCATTGCGGGTTGAACTCAGTGACTTGCTTTAATTTATCTGATCTGAGTTTGTGGTTTAAACTCAAAGGAGAGCTCTTAAATTTAAATAGAGTCCCTTGGATGGAGAGGGATTCGGACAAGGAGTATTGCCAGGTGTGTAATCTTCGGCAGCCTGAGACTCTTTATCACTTTCTTGGGGAATGTCCAGCATTTGCTGACTCGCGAAAAAGATTCTTCGGCTCTGATCTCATTTCTGGTAGTTTTATTGTTGAATTGTTTTCCACCTCAGATCGGTTATTGCTTAAATTTGCTCGTCATATTTGGGGCATAAGAAATTTAAGATTATCAAACTAAATATTGTATATACTCTTCACATAATGAATGTACACTTTTTTAAACAGTATAATTCAGAGAATTTAATAATTTTTTTTTTCGTTTTGTCTTTTTTTATTTTTATATTATTTTATTCATTTCTTTTTCTATAATATATTTTTTATATCTGTATTTTCTTTGTTTTTTGTGTAAAAGTTTCCTAATTTATATTTTACTTATTACATTATTGTAAATCTTTTAATTTTTTTCTTTGTATTAACTTTTCATATTTTTTTCCTACTTACATTTACATATTACTTTGCTTCAATTGCAAATAGTTATTTTATTTTTGTATGTATTTATGATATTGTATTTAAGACAAACTCCGGCAGGCTGCTTTAGCCATGCCTATTGTACTTATTTTTATACATCAGTTTTTGTATTTATTTTCTTTTGTATAATAAAGTACTATTTAACTAAAAAACTAGTTCTTTGTCCCTTTTTAATAAATGAATCTCATAAAAATGAAATGCAAAAAATAAATAATCTCAGAAGTTTTGTTAAATAAATAACAATTAATAATAATGCTTCTGATAATTTAAATAAATAATATATATTTAATGTAATATATCAAATATTCGTTTATCTATATCATCAGATAACATTTTGATGAGAAATGTTCTACTACGCTAATTAAATAATTAATTATTATAATATTTTACATTACAAATTTTCTATTATATATTTACCATCATTGTAAATATTGATGACTAAAATTTTGTATAAATATAATATTTCTTGTATATTACAAATTAAATAGCCAGCTTATGTAATAAGGTTAAAGTGTATTATAGCATATTTTCTAAATGTTTGTATGTCATTATGAGTTTGTCTGTCATTAACACAATGTAAACTGGTTTGAGATAATTTATAAACAGAGAAAGTGATGTAGTGAAAGAGAGAGAATTGATATAAAATTGGGAGGAGAGATGATGCTGTTGTTGTCTTTTCTACAGGAATTATACCGAACATAACGTAAGGCGAACGAAACGTTCTTAGTTTAGTTTTTGAGGAAAAGACGTCTGAAGGTTCCTCCAAATATTTGTTGGAGGTTTTGTGCGTATATATATATATATAATAGATGTTAGTGTGTGCGTGTGTGTGTAAAAGAGATAGAGTGAAGTTAATGAGGTACACAAAGTACATATTAAGCGAGTCAGGTAAAGTGTTATTGTTAGGAAAGTAAAACACACACACACACACACACACATACTAACTGAGAGACAGACATATATACCTGACTGACGAAGAACCAAAGAGGAGGAGAAGAAGTAGTAGACGAAGCAATAGCAATGGAAGAAGAAGAAGCGCAGAAGGACAGAGATAGAATAACGAAGAGAATGGTGTCCAAGAAGAGAGCAACAGCAACAGTAAGAGAATAAGAGTGAGACAGCGGTTGGAGGTGGGGGCGGGGTGAAAGAGAGAGAGTGAGAGATGTTTGTTTGGGGTAAATAAGAGTGGCAAGTTGGTTCTGAAGGATTGTGTTAGGGACCTACTGTTAGATTATTACGAGCATTCATTAGAGTTCGCTAATTACTCCTTGCTTTAATGAATAAGCTCTAATGAACCACTTTCTGTTAATTAAAGAGAGAGAGTATTGTGTGTGTGTCTGTATGCGTGAGTGTGTTTTTGAGCGAGGAAGAGGTAAAGAGAGAGATAGATAGAAACTGAAACGAAGTGTTTTGCCTGAGCTATACAGTTTAGTTAGAGAGAGACAGAGAAAGTATGGCGTTTTGAGAGAAAATTTCTCTTAGTACTTTCTACGAGAGAATGAGAGAGTGAGAGATAAAGCCCAGCATCCACTACAGAATAAAAACAGTACTTAGAAGAGAAAATGTGTAAAAGAGAAGAGGGCAAGACTGGTAAAAAAAAAAGGAAAAAAAACTACAAGAGGAATTCCGAATAAAGACGAAGGACGATGCAATAGAGGTTTAAAGAGTAGAAAAGATAAGTGGCGAGCAAGAAATGAGAGCAGCGGGGCCCCAGCAGAATAATACAGCTCATTACGCGAAAGCCTTTTTCGGGATTCGATAACAAAACGACTCCCCTTTCCAATTACCCAACTACAAATGTTCAAACGGACAAAATAACCGTTTCATTCCAGTTAATTAACACCCCTAAACACCCCCTACCAACTCCCTTCTTACTGTCCCGCCGGTTCATTCCTCCCGATTCCCTCTTTTACTTGTATGTTTCCGCATCACTATCTCTCTCTCTTGCACTCTCGCAATTGCTCAATATTATTTCTTTTTATTATTATTATTATTATTGTAATTTGCTACGACTGACTGCTACACAAATAATTTTATATACTCTTTAATTGTATTTAATGTAAACACAATAAGGTTTTAACCTCCCCACTACTCATCTACGCTTTTAACCAATCACATTAAAGGTAAAAGTATTCCAATTAAGTTCCTAAAGTATATGCTTTTCTAAACAGTGTATAGCACACAATCTATAACGTTAAACTCTTCCTGAATTTAGAATTAACAGCACTTAATGAAACTGGTAATAGTGATAAAAAAATCTGGTGTGAAACACTCACACGACTTTCTCTTACTCCTTGTAATACAATTTTATATAAGATGACAAATTTTGTTTAAAATCAAATTTTATGTACTTATCATAACATAAATGCAAAGGTAATGGGAGATAAATACCAACCTATTATTAAGCTTTGCTACCAGCAAAGTGATGGTTTTATTATGTCCCAGTAGAGCGCAATAAAAAGGCAACCAACTACATATAATTTTCACTAAATGTTTAGTTGTCTTCATTGTGACATCAGTGGAAGAATCTAAATTTAAAAAAAATTAATTTTTTTTTAGGGAACCCCTTCCAGCTCCCCCCCTGCACCCTTTTAAATCAATTTTCTCGGAAAAAAGTTACAAACAAAAGTATTATGCCTATCTTTGTAAAATTAGTATAATCAAGTTTAATGAAATCTTATGGCGTCATTAAGGAAAAACATACGGAAAACTGAAAAAGAAAACTATAGCAAAGTAGGTCAACTGATTTTTCTCAAACTCGGAAGTTTGGCAAGAAATTTAACTGTAATTAATATTATATAGAGGATAGAATTGTATAATAAACCAAAATAACACTATATAGAGGATAGCATAACACCGCCCCTTTCCCCCTTGAAACTCCCCTTAAATGAATTTTCTCAGAAAAATATGTTCAAATAGAAATCATGTATGTACAAATTCATGCATGTTCAATCGACATGTATGTACAAATTTTCAAGAAAACTGTTGGACTCATTTTGGAGAATATGGCAAAATAAAAAATTGAAAACTCTACTCAATAAACTGGTACTTCCGGTTGAGTTATTTTGACAGTTCGATTCTGTTGGATAGAATCCTATTTGGTATAACCCAAATACGTTTCAACTTTTGCTGCGATATCTCGTTTTTGAGCTGGGTTCTGCTCTAGTTAAATTTATGTTATCACACTACTTATTAAGGATATCCTGAAGATGGGAGATGGGAAAATGCTCGAAACCGGTGCATGATTATATAAAATGTAACCGGCTATCACGGAAAACATGTCTAACTAAGAAGAGGAAGTATTGCGACCAAGCCACATTTTCGATATTGAATTTTTACCGGAAATACATGTTTTGGGGACCTTTGAATAAGAAAAAAACGTTTTTTTTTTGAGAATGGTCTGTATGTTTGCTTTAACAGAATATCCCAAAAACGAAAAGTCGCCGGAAGCTCAAACTTGATATTCCATTTACGCACTAACACAGCATCAGACAAGAATATTTCCGGCAACAATCGATCGACCGAAAGTGCGACATTTGTGAATAGTTTTTCCAGTTTTTCATGATTTTCTCCAAAAATTGCTAACTATTTTCTTTAAACTTCGTATGCTACCTACACAAATGAATAACAATCACTTTTATTTCCAAAATTTTCCCGGGACAATAGCGATATGTTTTTCTCTAAAGTACCACTTCAGTATAATATATAGTTTTTACCACCTACATAATATTAATATATATTTGAAGCATTGATAGAATTCCAAATTTGAAGAAAATCAGTTTATCCGAAGGGCGATTTTGCAGCATAGGTTTTTTTGAGTTTTTTGGAATTTTCTCGAAAACGGTTATAACGATTTTCTTTAAACTTGGAAAACTTGCTGCATAGATAGAAAGGTATCACTTTTATTTGAAACATTTTTCTGAAATAATTGATTTTAAAGGAGTCTATCAGTTAGTTTAAATTTGAAGTTGCACAAGCTTTGCTGTTTCTTTTTCTGTTGGTTTAGTGGAGCGTTCCATATAAGGCCGCCAAGGTATACATGTAAAATCCCCACCACCATTTTTATGGTTCCAACTAAACAAATGGAAAACGTTGCAATTTTATAGAAAATTTCTTGATTAAATTGAATATTAAAGAGAAGTCGTGTGAGTGTTTCATATCCGTTTTTTTTTTTTATTATGTTGTTGAAATAGTTGAAAGTTAGGTTGATGATTTATTATATATAAAATGGCGTACCTGTGTTATTAGAGATATAGAACCGAAGAGAGAAAACTGTAACAACCAATTTAATCAACGTTTTATATGGTTCCCATCGTAATTAATATCAAACAAAATGGTTATACAATTAATTGTAAAGTTGAAACGTCAGAACATCAGGTTTTAAAGTTATATTCATTTCAGTTTCTTGATATACACAATAAACGTTATGAGGCGGACGGATTTCTCTAGTAAACGTAAAGTTAAAATGGAGAAGTTGCTTTTTCGCGGGAGCGGAAGGGTTGGTTAGTGTGTAGGGATGGTAACTGGTTCCTCTACCCGCGCTCTTCTTTACTAGGCGAGGAAGAAGTAGGAGACGATGGGAACGGTGTTCCCCTTTTTGTTGGCGGAATACATGAGCTTCTCTCCCTCCCTGTACACCACACTTCCCTTCTATTCCTTTATAGCTAAAGTTAAAATTACATTTTATATTAACCTTACAAGAAATCACCTGTCGGTTGGGAAATTTAATGAAAACCTTTCGTGAATGTTTTGCTGGCTTATTGGCTGCCCCTATTTCATTCTCTCTCCTACTCATTCTCACCCCCCACTCTCTTTCCGTTTCTCTCCTAGTCTCACCCTTTTGATATTACACTATTTAATATATATAAAACTTACCACTATATATCCCGAAAATTTAATTCCTTCAAAATTACAATTATCCTTATCAGAAGGACATTTTATTAAATCTACCACCTTAAATTAATATTAATGTTCCGTTAAAAAAAACAGTTCTCAAAAAAAAAACCTTGTTCACTCATTGTTCAATGAGGCAAACGACAAACATCTACTTATGTTTTGTCGTGGCAGACCAAACCGTCGATAGGGACAAATCCTTCGATCCTGGTAGAATATTCGTCCTGTCCTCTAATGACCAAGGACGGATGAAGCAGCTAATATCCAACTGAATCCTCTCGTTTAATAGAAAATTATTTGCCAAATCCTGCGAAGAATTCGGCGTACCACACAACTCCACACTCTCTCCCACGCGAGATAAACTCCTCCTTCCGCTTTTTTACCACTCGGTGTAACCACACTTTACCTTCCTTTGTCACTGCCTCCGATTTATTTTTCAAGGCAATGTACAATTTTCAACAAAATAATCTTCTTCTTGTCCTCGTCTTTCCGTTTTTGTTTTTTCCTTTCTTTAATTCATCATTAAATAAATCCAAAATAATAAATTTAGTGCTCTAAAAAGAATTAACAGCTGATCAGTTCCCGCAAAAATCATAATCTTCCCGCGCATACATACGTAAAAACAATTATTGAAAGAACGTTACAATACGAAAGATTAATGAGATCAAATTCGCTGTGACTGACAGGTCTAGCAGTGCATGCTATGCAGTGGCTTTCCAAGTAATTAATTAGAGGTAATTAGATAATAATATGACCTAATTAGAGATAATTATTGTTGGTTAGCGATGATTTTTCTTTTGTGACTTCCCATTTCTTTCTTCTTTTTTTTTAAAAAAAAGAAGATTTTCTATGTACAATTTGGTTTTTAAATTTAAATTAGATAGTAGCTGATTTAATACTTCATTCTAAATAATCTGTAGTCAATTTAGGAAATTAGCGACCAGACTGTCCAAAAAGAGTTAAAAAAAACCAGGGCTGAAGCAGGCTAAGATTCTTATTGAAGTTTAAAGACCGGATGAGATCTGAAGCGCGTATCAGTTTCAGCGAAAACAGTTGTGATGAGTTTTTTCTCAGGACATTGTAGAATCAGGAGATATCTGCCCATCCGCCGGTCCTTGGTCATTAGTTTTTTTAAGTCTGCACGGGTCCCATAACAACGTAGGATTGAGCCGGACAGAGACACAGGATAAGGTAAGCTAGGAAGTAAAAGAATGGTGAAGAAGAATAGGAGGCCAACGAGGGGTAATCGTTGACCCTCTCCCCATTGCCTAGTTAGCCGTGACCCCGGAAAAACCTAGGTGCCACGTTGCCCAGCCTCCACGATGTGGGCGTTAGGGTTGGGCGTTGGGCGTAGGGTGGGCGTTAGGGTCGCTGCCCCTCTGGAATCGCCGAAGCATTCTAACAGTCACACAGCTTCAGAAGCGATAGAAGCGTATGATATTTATGAAGATTAAAACGAGTAAGATGATGATGAAGATGTGGAGAAGAAGGAGAGAAAAATGATTGTGATGAAGTAGAAGATAATGTTGAAGAAGAAGGCGTGATGGTGGTGACAATTAAGAACTTGATGAATAATAATAAGAACAAGAAGAAGAGATAATTGATAATGGTAACGAAGATGATGATCCCTCCCTAAGGAGAGAAATAAAAATTTTATGCTTAGAAAACAATCACATTGACCACAGTCTAAAGATCAATCTATTTAAACTAATTTTCTATATAATTTAAATTTTTGCCGTTTATATGACCTGCCCTACCTTCTATTTCCTATTTTGTTTATTATGTCAATCAGTTTGTATTCTAACAGAAATAAAATTTCACTAGCAAAATCAAAATGATAAAATTTAAATTTCAGTGTAGTAAGAAAATAACAAGGCACAGCATTGGTATAATGTTATTTCTGGCATACAGACATACATTCACAAAATATCTACCCAATACATACACACACAAAATACCCATTATTTATAGATAAAGAGAATTAGATCGATGTACGCGGAGATTCTATAGTTAACTCTCGTTCGGATACAAATTATAAGTGGAAATCTGGTAGAGGGATGCTGTCCAACGTTACGGATACATGGGAACACCATTAGCCAATCAGTTGGTCTCTTTAACCATGTAGTATTGGCCCGTGATTGGCCCCGTGATCACTATTGGCCGCCGCCGCTTTTATACTAGAGGTCATGTGGTGAAACAGAGGCTTCTCTTTGCGGTCTACATTTATACTTATCTATCTATATATATATATTTGTTGAACGGTGGGGGGGAAGGCGGGATTGATGCTAAAATTGGTTTACAATTATTAACAAGTGTTATTTTACATTCTATGTTATAATCGTTGCTTTTTAATATAAGCATCCTAACTAAATTAGGAAATACATTAACTACTGTATCATATAGTGAAGCATTTTTAATTAGGAAAAATCTGATAAACATATAAATTACTAACGTAACTTTCTCTTCCTGCAGTAAAAAAAAATTTATAAAAATTGATAAATATTCTTCAAACCTGGAATTCTTGCACAAAGTTGCTCTAACAAAAGTTTTATGTACTTCTGTTCCAGAAGGCAGCACATAGATTAAACCAAAATTACACTGGAAATCCAAATATCAAACAATGTATTGTATAAAGTTGACAGTTTAATATCTGTGCACTTTGGATTCTAACTATAAAGAAATATTTTCATTGGAAATTTGAAGAAAATCGAACAACTAGAAGTTTAACTGTATTAGTTTGTTCTGTTGCTAGGAATTCTTTCTAAAAGCCAGTTTAAGTAATATTCATTAAACTTGAATTACTTATTGCGCACAGTTATTAATCTCGTATCACTTCATATTTGAAACATTTTTGTTTTTTTGGAAAACCTTGATCATAGGAAATGGAATTGTAAAAATATTTAGTAAAATTTCACTGGGAAGTGTAATGGGATCCAAATCATTAAAGATACATATGATCCGAAGAGCGGAGGAGCATACATTAAATGAATAAAACGTTGGATACTCCCCGTCTAGGCCAAACTAGGAAGGGATAGCTCAATTCATATTTAGCAACAGCTGAAGAGTTCAGGACAGTTTTACGACAGTTTACATAGTGCATCCAGTCAGTAACCTATCTACCTTCTTATTACTCAGCCAGTCTGTCTCTTTATACTTCTTCCGCCATCTAACTTCTGTATACTGTAAAGTCCTTGCAGTTTGTGTGTCTATTCATTATACAGTGTTCAGCATATCATCTATTTCTCTAAAATCCATTCTCTCGCCTTCATTATAGAAGCAACAGGAACTGTCAGAATTGCTGTAAGAGAAAGTTGTGTGAGTGTTTCCACATCAGATTTTTTTCGCTTTCTCTTTCTGTTTTACAAGTAATTATTATTTTTCAGGTGACAACAATTTTTCTCACAACTTTCTCTTGCTGCAGTATACAAAATTATAATTGACAAATTAGTACTTCAAATTTAATGAAATTTAATGAATTTAATGATTTTATGGAGAAAACTGAAAAAAATTGTTCAGTAAAAACGCAATTCCGGTTTACTCATTTTCTTGATACTCGGAATTTTGGCAATTTATTTATTTCTAACTATTTTTGTTTAGTTGGTAGAATTGTATATTCAAATATGGTAGCACGAAATATTAAGTCTGAACATTCTGCGATTTTTCTTTTTTGAGATACGCTGTCCCGCACAGACAGGCACACAGATACACAGACCAATTGCTTAAAAACCTCTATTTTGGACTCAGGTGACCTCAAGATGGATATTTCCGATGAAAACTCGATATCAAAAATTTGTCACGATTACAATACTTCCTCTTACTAAGCGTAAGAGAAAGTAAAAATTATATTATTAACTTGACTAAAGTATTATCAAGTAACTTGATGTAGTTTTTTGCGATATAATTTGTTTAACCTGTGTGAAAGTGTCCAGTAAGAATTTTTAGTTTATATTTTTTTTGCTTTAGCATCGAACATTTATTAACATCTAACATTTAGATAATTCTAATTACCAAATTCACAGTTATTAAAGTATACACATAATATTATTAAAGTGTTATACACACATAATATTATTGAATTATACAATCAATTATTGAAGTATTATACAGACAAAAGTAGTCTTATAATGAACCTTTAGGGTATCCTGATGTGGGATGGAGTACTTGATATTCCTCTCATCCCGTTTAACACAATCCTAATTTAAAACTACATACAAGTATTTACATAACTCACACACATATGATTCACGTACAGATTTATTCTCGCTAATAAATACATATACGATAATAAATACGTTCGCACAAATTATTAAATTTCCTACCTACATTCATACACTCTTTATTCTGTGGTATACCTCGCTACCTCTTTAAACCTAAATCTAATTAAGAGTAATCCAACTATCAATAAATTCAACTATCTTACTGTAAACTTTTACGTCTATTGGCTTCCGCAAGTAGTGTTTTATAATTAAAAGGATTAGTTAATTCCGTACTTACTTTCTTAAGAAACAGTTCTTGTCTAATATTATACTTTGGGCGCATCATAATTATGTGTTCTAGGCTTTCATTTTCATTACATAATGCACATAATGGAGAGTTTTCCACACGAATCTTATGCAGATATTTTTTGCATACTCCATGATTGATTCTTAGGTGTGAAATGAGGTGGCAAAATCGTATTGACGGAACTATTGAGTGAAACCAGGGCTTATTATTTACAGTGGGGTTTACAGATTTGTAAAATAAACCTTTGTTGCCTGTAGAAAACATTGTCTGCCAGTGATTTAAATAATTCCTTTTTATACATGGAAAAATGTCATTATATGGTACTTTTATATTTCTAATCTCGCCTTCGGAAGTTGCTTTTTTAGCAAAATAATCAGCTCTCTTTCATTCCATTTTATTCCTATATGAGCCTCTACCCAGATAAATCTGACTATAGTTCCTTTACTCATCAGGTTGAACCATATATTCCTAATATTATTTTCTACATATTCGACAGTAGAATCTATTCTATCATTTTCTAATGTACTTAAAGCACTTCTGAAGAATCATGCATTCACTTCGCTGAATATATGCATCCTGTACAGATGGAAGATAGATATTTTTGAGGGCTTCTAGGATAGCAGTCAGCTCAGATATAGTGGCTATATCGGGTATTTTGATTAATTTAGCTACGTTTAATTTTGGGTCGAATCAACAAACAACCACATTTATTATCATTTTGAGCCTCTGTGAGATACTAGTAGTTGAAGAAGTCATCGATGCATATGTAAACTGCAAGAGATTGCCACATATACCAACCTACAGTACAGCTAAGCTGGGGAATTATAAGTGATCCATATTTTTTTGACATGGTTATGATCTATAATGGACCTTACTGATTGTCACAAATCATATGCATAAATTAGGCCATGAAAATATTCTGTATATATATTTCATCCAGAAATAAATTTTTAATTTCCTCTTTTTGGTTTGTTTCGCTTGTATTTTAGTCAAAGGTATTTTGTCTGAATTTAAATTCTAAATAAAATTGGAATATTATAATAACTGAATTTTTATTCAAGAAGAACTAATTTTTAATTGACTTTAGAAGCCAGATTAATAATTTACTTGAGAGTAATAAGCAGAGTAATTTTTGAAAATTAGGTTTTGGGTTTATTATCCGTTTTACTTAAAAGAATGATGTATTTAATTGGAATTTAAGAGATTTAATAGTTTTATAATGAGATGATCGTGCACGCACATACGTACTAAATTAATGCTTGTTAATGAGCAATAAACTTGTGTTTATATATGATTTGTTATTCATGAAAATAATACTATTTATTTAAGTATATCTAATAATATATGGAATTATAATTATTTAATAAAACATTTATATGGCCATTAATAATATCGTTCTTTGGAAATTCCAGTCCAAATAGAGCAGAGTCGGTAAGTCAATATTTATTTTAAAATTGCATCATGATCTTATTGTTAATTCGAATACAATTTACCTTTCTAGTTCCACATAATGCAACAGAATGCATTAGCGGCAGGTATATAATACATTAGTAACTCTTTTTTCTTTTTTTGTTTTGTTTTACTTTCTCTTACTCCCAGTAAAAGAAGAAATATTACAATGGTGTCAAATTTTCGATATCGAGATTTCCAGGAAGTACATGTTTTGAGGTGCCTGGAGTGTTAATAAAATTGTTTTTAGCGAATGGTCTGCGCGCCTATATGTGTGTGTCGGAGTCTGTCTGTTTGTGAACAAAATATCTCAAAAACGAATAATTGCAAGAAAGTCAAATTTTGTATTTCGTTTAGGTACTACCACTGCCATAAGACACGAAGATTTCGTGTAAAAGTCCATCAACTGGAACTCCAACTTTACTTAAACAGTTTCAACGATTTTCTTCGGGTATTACCTACTTACAAATTTTTACGTATAACTGAAAATGTACATATGAGATAAATGCAATATAAAAGTCGTACTTCCAGTAAACTTATTTTCTCCAAACTCTGAATTTAGGCTACACATAAATTCTTATTAACATTATATAGCCTACAGTATCGTAAAATATATTGAAATGGCACTTTAGAGGAGCCTAACGTCTACTCTCAGAGATATTTTCCAGCTCTATGGAACCACCACAACTCTCTAGATCACGTTTTAAATCAATTTTCTCCGAAAAATGTTTCAAATACAAGTTATAGTTCTTTCTATGATTAGCTATATACCAGGTTTCAAGAAAATCATTGCAGCCGCTTGTGAGAAAATCGCGAAAAAAACGGTCTACCTATTTTGTCCAAAACCTTATTGTCATGTCCCCTGATCCGAAACTAAATCAAATACTAAATTTTCAGCTTCTAGCGGTTTTCAATTGTGGATTTATGCTGCTGACCACACACACCCACACACACGCACACACCAATTTCTAAAAACCCCTTTTTTGTGATCACAAAACTTGTAATTCCGGTGAAAATTTTGATACGATCGTAATAGTTTCTCTTACCGCAATAAGAGCAAATAAAAACCTGGTGTGAAACACTCACAGGACTTTCTCTTCTTGCATTTAAGTAATTGGATAAATGTTCTTTAAACTTGCAAAGTTTAGCAAGTTGGGCTTGCATTAAATTATAAAGTTGCTGAGGCATTATACTTGTTTACTCGACAGTACTTACAATCTTAACCTCTGTAACTCTGCTTTGTAAAGATCGTTCAAATTTATGGCAAACTCAAAAGTCCGAAGACACTTAACATAAAATTTTCCCGTAAAGTTTGTAAAATAAAAATTATATTTGCGATGGATGCCAAAAATATAAAAATATATTTAATTTGAAATAATCAAAAATATCAAGAAAAATGTAACATTCCCTTGCAAAAGGACTATTCACATAGAAGACCACTATTGTCTTTTAGATTACATGAACTTGATAGCATTGCCTACCCCTTCTTCTCACAGGGGAAGATTTGAACGAACAATTAGAAGGTATTCCTTCAAGACAGTCTGAAACATACACTGAAGCAGAACACTTCAGGAATCAGTGCCAGATATAAGTTAAAACATACGAGTTTATTCCAAGTAATTTCAGTAAATTAATAAGCATATTGCTGTGTTATTGAATAGCATTTAAATATCTTAAAGAATATATTTAATTTAATCTACCAGTGTTTTCTTAATTATTCTTATTACTTCTCTCTCTTAAAACTTACAAACACACGCCCTTTACAAAACCGCTCACGCCACAAGCTACCACTACACTACAACACATCACATCAAATAACATATCATATTTGTGGTGTTAGCAATCTTTTTTTTGTTTTTCCAACTCTTATGGAACATTTACAAATTGATGCGGAAGCCAATGTCGTCTCAGCCGTCTTCTCGAGGGTTGAAGAGAAGTGTAGTTGAGAAGAAGTCTTCTATTAAAGCATTAGGCGTGTGTAGATAAGGTTTGGTGGAATTTATTATTGTAGAGAGATTTGGTAAGTTCATATATAAATAGAATTGAAATTTCTTAGTGAATTGCTGAATTACTGACACAAAATGAAACGGCGGAGGATTTTAGATTGTAAAGTTTGGATTTTGTTTACGTTAGATCGTTTAGCTGTTCCATACAGTTCGAGGCCGTAAATCCAATCGGTACAAGAAAGGCTAGGATACAACCGTCCTGTAGTGTTTTTGTACTCTTAGTGTTATAGTTGTTATTGAGCGTTTGTCAAGTAGTGTAGAGTTTTTACCTTTTGTTAAGAACAGAGTGTGTAAGTGGAGGGTTCCAGGTAAGTCTCTTGTCTAGATATAGTCCAAGATACCGCACATGGCCAGCTGATTCAATAATTTACCAATTTACCAATTTTCATTCCCCCAACTACCTTCAAGTTTGAAACTTCGGCGCATATTTTTCAATGTACCTTAATATAATATAAGGCCCTGAAAGTGGTGCTTTAGAGGAAAACTTAACATCACTGTTAACCCAGAGCCTACCATTAAAAAAAAAGAAAAATCAATTTTCCTGGAAAAATGTTTCAAATAAAAGTGATAGGCATTTATGTGTGTAAAAAAAATAAGCTGCAAATTAGCACGTCCGGTTGATAGATTACACACCCATATACAAAACATTTTTCCATCCACTGGGGACCTAAAAACATATACTTTCCTCTTAAAAAAGTTAAAAAATATAGATGATATGATTGGTAGATAGATCACATCACTAGCCAATCAATAATTTTATTATAGTATGTTTAGAAATTCTAGCTATACAATAAATCATCGACCTTTCTATATTACTACTTATATCCAGTGGGTTTAATCGTTCGGATAGAGTTTTAATTAAATTAATAGTACTAGATCGTTTATCATTGACTCTAGATCAATTACCTGGTTAATTGAGAGGGCAGTGAAGTGACTAATCAATATTTCCTTCGGCCTCTCTTTCCCACAGTCTCTCGCTCTTTCTAATTCACTTTCTATCTCTTCTCTTCTATGGGCATTTAAGAGATATATTTATATATAGTAGAAGAGAAGGATATCATTTGTCCAATAATAAACTCTCTATAAACAAATGGAGAGAGAGATTGAATTGCTTCATAAAGTTTCAACAACCGATCTTATTAAATATAAAAATATTAAAATTAGAAAAAAATGAAATAAAAAAAATCTGCTGCATTCACACGACTTTCTCTTACTGCACATAATACGAATTATAAAATTGAAAAATTTACTCCAAAGTTTGAAGAATATTTAATTAACTCTTAGTATAATGATGGTAAGGGACTTGTCAATTTTAAACATGAAACAGATAAAATTGAATGTGATTGTAAACCGGAAGAATGCGTCTGATCATTGCTACATCACAAATTTCTCAGAATCTCCCATAAAAATATATACTTTTTTTTTCAGGAAAGACGTTTCAAATAAAAGTTATAGTTGAATATCAAATCAAACTTTATTTGCTATAAGGTTACAAATGAACCTGTTAAGCAAGTGAGTTTGGCTTTTCAAAGTGGACATACACTGAATAAATACAATCGAGTTCTAACTGCATTCCAAAAATTATAACTAATTAACTAAAATAAATTCCTTGTACAAATTACACTAATTACAATTACAGAAATTACAATAATAGTGATAATATTAATTTACATGATCAAAATGATTCAAAAAAAGGAAAGATGAAAATTGAGTAAATAATAAAAAGCAAAACTTACTTCTAAATAAAAAGAATTATTACTACAAGAGAGATTCATCTAAAATAAGAGATAGAGAGCGGTATATAAGTTATGAAATGAAAGTTAATAATTTGAATTAATTTGAATAATTTGAAAGTTGATATCAAAAATAAAAAAATAAGAAATTTTAAGCAAAGGAAATTCATAATAATATCAACTGTACATAATAATTGATTAATTGGAGCTCAAATATATTCGACAATTAGATGAGGTGGTTAAAAAAAGAGACAAAGAGAAAAACAAAACAAAAACTGCTATCATCAGCTTCAGCTTACTACTACATATAGAAATATAAGATAAACTGACAAAAAGTACAAAAATAGAAATAATATTTTACAGTTACCTTTAATATTACAAATTTAAAATAAATTCTCCCAATCTCACTGCCTTGGGAATATAAAAATATATATTTTTCAATTTACACACCGAAAATTACTAATAATTTCTCGAATTCATGCTGTAACTCAATCTCAGTAGATAAGTAGGAGCTTAAATATCTAACACGAAAATAATTGTACAATGAGCACATGAGCATAAAATGTAAGAGGTCATCTGAGCAATCACCCTCCGGATTGAACCGACTTACTAAGTAAGCCCTTCACAGAAATACTAATATATCTTTTGGACATGACTCTCAGTTGACACAAAGCTCTAGTAAATTCAATAGGACATCTTAAATATAAATAAGACTTGCCATGACCCCGTGTGCTAATATTGCGATAGTAATTATTAAAATTAGAAGAAATAGCCTCATTGTCAACATCCTTGCTTAATAGATGATTAATCATTTTTGTTACAAATTATTAATATTACATTTTAATGTAAGCGAGTTTTGAGAGAACCAGACATCCTGGGCACCTATTGAAAATAAAATCTCTCTTAACTGATAGGTCCAATTAAAGGGAATCTTTTTATTATCCACATTCTCTAATAAGGTGTTATAACATACTCGAGGGAGTCTAAATGAAGGCATTTCTAATAACTTCAACCCCCACTTCAACATGCGTTTGAATATCCTACAGTAAATATGTACAACGCCTCTCTCTAATCGTACATATGAATCTGGGGCGTTAATAGGTACTTTTAGTAAAATTTTTAAAAATTTTAACTGTTCACGTTCGACAATCTCCGAATAGCAGGGCCCCCATATCTCTGAAGCATAAAGAAGAACATTACTAACAAGTGAGTTAAATAAGTGCATTTTCCACGAGTCACATTTAGAACTGGACAAAATGTTCAAAAATGGAGGGAATGGCAGTGGAGCCTTTTGAGTTGAAATGCTTGGCAGCTATAAGAAACTTTGCCGAGGATTTAAAGGGAACTCCCAAATACCAAAAAGATTGTAACAGATATCTTATTATTGTTATAATAGAACCCTTTAACTAAGGGGAGTTTTCCTTTGTGAAAAGTAACTACCACTGTTTTATTAATATTGACCTGCAAACAATTGGCATCACAATATTGTCTTAATAGCTGCAGCTTAAATTGAGCATCACTCCATTAATAACATATCGGAGCCAAATCGTCAGCGTACTAATAGTTGAATATGTAAATGGGTCCGCAATGCTTGATAACATCTGGAATTTTATCCATCATAGCATGCATATTAACGTTGGTCCTGCCCGGTTTCGGGTTCTCATCCATCGTCGATTTTTCTCTTAGTGAATATAGCTATTTTAAAACAAGCCCTTTATTATACAACACTGCTCGTGCTACTACAAATGCACACCATCACACCAACACATTACACCTTACTCTGACGATGGATGAGAATCCGAAACCTGTCAGGAAAAACGTTAATATGCATAATATGATGGACAAAATCCCAAAAATAATAATCTTAATGTGTGTATTAATAATGTAGCTTAAAGAAAGAAAAACATCCTTGATGCCATTTTCGAGAAATTCCATAAAACAAACTGTATATAGGTACTCCACCCTCACAACCACCTACTTGTTTACCGACTAACGTAATAAAAAAAAAGAGTAGTTTTCGTCTATATGCGTCGCTTACGAATTCTATTGCATGTAATTCCCCAATTTGCATGTTGTAATCAATGCGGTCGCGAACTTATGTACCTACTTCATGAACACATATTCCTATCTTTAGATGTTCAGAAAATGTTTAACATTATCTGTTTTGCCGGGACAAGCGGCATTTGATCTCGTCTTTCTGATAGGTCTTCTTGTTTTTATACATCGCTTTTTAGAAAACTATTTTACAACGTATTTTATACCATTTTGTTTATATGAGTATCATCATTATTTTTTACTGTCTTTACTCCTGGTAAGGGGGATTATTGTAATCAGGTCAAATTTTCGTTATCGAGTGTTCACTGATATCGTTCATGTTAAGTTTTAAATGAGAAAAACAAATAAACTACTTTTACTCAAGTTAAAAAATCATAAATCACCGAACACAAAAGAACATCTTCTGATACAATGATTATATATCACATGCCTATATTTGTCATATAATTATATTAATACATATCACTGTTTCCAATTTTTGTCTTTTCTCCCTGTAAAAACTTGTTTTCTAATCTCATTTACATGACTACCTGCAATTTTACTTATCTTCTCTTTAACTTGTATTGGAGTAGATCATTTATAGTTCTCAAAACACTCTCAGTTAAAAGTAGACAATAGTCTGGGTCTGTATAGCGATTACATGGTTTTTCTCTCCCTCGTCAGATATCTTCTCTCCTCCTGCGTGACTCCTCGGATCCCTTTTTATTCGTTCTCTTCCACAGCTATTTCTTCGTCTTTGTTTTCTTCGTCTTTGTAATCCTTCCTGTATATTATCTATATCTACTATTATATTCTCGTTTATTTCTTTATTAACATTTTTATCGTTATCTTATTATCTTTGTTTATAACGTCTTTATCTACGTATTCTGTTTCGATAAACTCAACATGTCCAGTCTTAATTATTATCCCTGGAAATCCCTCATCATAAAGACTATACCGACCCCGGAATATTTACAATATCCTACTATAGTATACACTTGGGATTTCGAATTCAGCTTTTTTAAAAACTGTTTTGGGATGTGTGAATAAGCCAAATACATCCAAATTCCCTTAGATGACTAAGGCCTATTTTCGTTCCAGTCCAAACTTCTTCTGGATTAGCATCTTTAATAGCACATGCCGGAAAAATATTTTTCAAATAAACTGCAGTGTTTCCTGCTTCACCCCGACATTGTTTATTTAGACTGGCCTCTTCTAAACATTGCTTGGGTTTTTTCAGTGATTGTTCGGTTCATTCACTTAGGTTCTCACTTACTCCATTCAGTTCGGGTGTATATAGTGGGATAGTGCCAAGAAACTTGAAAAATTTGTGAATCCCCTTATTTGTCTACGCAGATCCATTATTCGATCTTTGAACTGTTTCATAACCTCATTCCTTTTCAGCACAAGTTTTAAATGTTTAAATGTTGATAAAATTTTAGTTTTAGATTTTAAAAGATAGCAAAATGTTTTGCTATGAGGATGCTTACACATTTTTAAGGATTCAAATGTTCCAACCTGCGATGCCAAACTTTACCAGAGTACGAAGTTGAAATCATAGCCTTGATGTGAAGGTGGAAGAGGTTGGAGATTGAGAATAACCTCAATCCCAGTTGTGGGACAAGTCCTCATTGCTCCGCCAATATATACGAAGACATTGTAACTCTGTTAGTAGTGGCTGACTAGGTCTTACTTGTCTACGTCACCACAACATAGGTGACTGTGGGTTTCACAATCAACATATACAACCATTTCATGGAGAGAGAACAACACCACTTTTTACTCGCCGTACTCCTGCATATCATGAGAGTCCGAGAGTCGATGTGCATAGATGTGCAACTATGTAAATTAAGTCGTCAAGTTTAAACTCTATGTGATTTTCTGTTTTTTCGGTTGTGTTGATCATTTATGTCACAAATGCATACAGATCAATTTCTAAAGCTATTTTTTTTCGACCTTAGGAAATCTCAAATTATGTATCTCTGGTGAAAATACAATTTCGAAAATTTGGTGCGATCTCGATACATTTTTTACTGCATTAAAAATCTATTAACACAAAATAATATATATATTACAAGAAGAGTGGAAACACACTATAACTTTACATACTGTAAACATAATTTAGTTACTTTAACAGTAAAAGTAATGTACAGTTCAAGTAATATGAAATGATAAGATCACACAATGGTAAATTGGAAGGAAGAAAAAAATTATAAATGTTATAGTAGCAATATCTAAGCTAACGAAGGCACGCATGGCAACCTTGTTTATTTTGCAACACACAAAACCCAAGAGCGGTCAATTAAATACAAGGGGTTTTCGCCAGAAGAGAGAGGGTGAGAGGGAAAGCTTCACAAGGGGTTTATGTTGTTGGCTTATAGTAAAGAAGGAGGATGTTTGATAGAAGGCGGTAGTAGGGGTTATGCGCTGTGGCCTGGGCTATGGAGACGGGTGGTACATGCGGAGCTAGTTAAGAGAGAGACTGACTTACCTACCTACCTGGTGGCTTCAGTTGGCCGGGAGGTTGAGGCATTACTGCTCGATGATTGGCTGGTTGGGCCTGTAAGTACAAGAGTACATGGCAGCGCCAACAGCCACCATACCAACTTCAAGTGGTCTCTCATTCTCCCTCTATCTTTCTCTCTCTACACTGCTCTGGGGTTTTTGCTTCATGCAAAACCAATGTTATTAGTACAATCACTAATTAACGTTGTTCCCGTTGAAAGGGTACCCACTTTTCCCTTCAGCCAGTCCCGGCTACCCCGATTCCCTGCCACTTCACCACTCTTCACTGGATACCACTATAAAACCTGGTACCTAGGTTTTCCTGTGAAAAGAAAATAATAATGAAGCTGGTCCTAGAGAGAAGCTGAAAGGGGCGGCGGTAGATGGCGGTAGGAGAATACAGAAAGAGATACAGTACTCACTATACCTCTAGAATACAGAGCCTATGGGGGGGAGGGAGAAGGTTTAGACACACAACCCTCTCTATCTTCTTGTTCAACCATAGCAGACCTGCGGATAGTACTCGCAAATTAACCTCAGGTCGATATATATACACACAGAAGATAGGAGTTTTTTTTTGCCACTTTCTCTAACTTCCGCACTTCTTATCCCCATTCCTTCAAACTGTAACACGACATAATGACAATGGTGGGGTGTTACTTACTCTATATGCTAACATCGGCTGGCTCTACCTCCAGATCCAAACCTACCCCTGCCTCCCACGCGAGGGTCTGGTACAACACACCTATGCTCTCCAACTTCCACATGTTAAATCTGATTTGACTAAATGTCTTCAAACTTCTTTCTTTCTTCCCCTCCTCCACTTGCTCGTACTTTTTTTCTTTCTTCTTTTTTCCAATCTCATTATGGTAATCCAGTAGAAGAATAAAGAGGGTCGAGTCACAATCCTGATTCAATTACCAGATACTCCAGAGTGACCTGTTAATTCGTATCCCTTTTACTAAAAAGCTGGACTAAGGCAAATTACTTGAATACATTTTTCTTTTTTAAAACTTGCTCAGTTACTTCCCAACGTTAATTTAAATTTTTATTACTCTTACATATATTTGCATTAATATAAATGAATTAATCACAAGAATAACAATTTTCACTCTCTTATAATTCTTCTTACTTGCTATTCTTTTATTAATTGCATTACATATTTAACAATTAGATTTAAATATATTATTCAAATAATTAAGAATACCGCTATATACTACGATCAATATCTTTGAAATTAGCATTGTTGGAATTTCAAAAATGTCTACACTATATATATAAAAAGATTAGCTGAAATCTGTCACCTTTTAATGGCTTTTTTTTTATCCTTGATTGAATGAGAACCATTGGTCCGATTCCGGAGAGATACCAATAATATCCCTGTTTTCATTTCTTTTCTAAATTTTTTCCAACATTTGTTAAAAGCGGACCCACACAAGCCGGCGAAGCCACCAAGTTAGAATGCTATAGGATTACACATAACGGCATCCACTGTGATGTGATAGCAAGAAGAAAGAAGATATAATTTTTAAATAATTTAAAAATCTAAAAATTTTAACTAGTGGTTCCAGCCTGCCACTATCTGCAGGTCAAGAACCGCGGCAAAACCCTTTCAAACAAGGGTCAATACACAGTCAAAAGAACCGCCGCCGGCAAAACCCTTTCATACAAGGGTCAATGTACATCTAGCATGTATTTCCTTCATACAAGGGTCAATGTATAGTCAAGAGGCCACCTGGCCACCATCTGTTAACAAGCGTCGCCACCCCGGCCTTTGTTAACTACCGAGGTCTATATACTACGAGAGATGTCTTAGTGTGGCACGTACTTACACATCAACCATGTGTGAGTGATGCGAATATAAACGTCGCCCCATAGGACGAGGGACCAGTTACGAGTTAGAGTCATTCATCAGTATACATCAGTTCAAAATCAGTTCACGATCAGTTACACATGAGTTAAGTGCCAGATCAGTATTCTATGAGTTACGATTCATCAGTCAGTTAGACAGCAGTTCACGACAGTTCGAGTTATCAAGCAGTTAAGTTTCACACATCGCGAGTGCGTCCCTATTCAAGGTTTTGAACACCATTTCTTTAATATTTATTAATCATTTCGTAATTCTTATATTCATATACAATTGTGCAGCTTAGTTTATCTATTTCAAAACACCTTAAATTATTTGTTAAAATATAGTTTATTCTCATAATTCAGTAGTACGTATTTCGAATAACAACTCTCTAAAACTCTCCACTAACAATTACTCCTCACTTCAACTCCCGATACCAAGATATCTGATTCCAATACATCCACACAGGTAAACATGCCCACATAAAATGTATGTGCAGATGCATAGATCAGATAGGAGTGTCTTCAGTTACATAATGGTTTACATAATTTAATTGTTTTACATTATTTAATTGTTTATTTATACCATCTTATTCTGTTTATTTTATTAGCTATGCCATAATGTGTCTACAACGTAGCAGTAATAAATGAAAATTAAACATTAGTTTTGATACTCAAGAACAACATTGAAAATAAGATAGTGTAAATAAATAAATTATCTAATTGGAATATGAAAATTTACTCCATAACATAATTTAAACTTTGTATTTCCACTCATTAATGTTTCTAAATCAGACAATATAACATCTGCTGCAAAAGTCTGTACTTGTCGATAACTACAAACAGAAGCAGGCTGTCACAGAAAAAAGTCTGATCTTTTCCAAGAAAAACTTTAAATATACAAGAAACTTTGGCCAACCATCTTTTTTAGGAGCGCCTATTTTCCGATAAATTCTAGCCGTTGCATTCTTCAAGACTTGTGGTACAGTTGTATATCTAGATCAATCAGAAAAACATCTGGTATGATACAGGCTTCAAAAGTGTTATATAACACGATTTGGGAAGGCTGTTAGGCAATAATCCAAACCAATTTTGGACCATTTATGGTAACCATGGTAAAAGTTTCTAAACATATCTAAACAACTTATCTTCTTAATTACTGAAACGAAACCAGGAAAAAAATTAAGTTTGAACACTTGAGTGAAGTGCTTTTAAACAGTGCCTTGCAACGGTGAAGTTGGGCCGCAGTTGGACCACGCTAGTTAAATGTAGAATTTAAGTAATCGATTTTATATATTTAGATATATGGGGCAATATAAATGACATAATTCACAAAGGCATTACATATCTGGGAAGCTTTCTAATCCAAATTACACTAAAAACATTAATCAATAGAAGATGGCAGGACAAGGATCATAAAGATCAAGAGATTTTTACTTTCTCTTACGGCTGGTAAGATAGGAATTTATTTAATCGGGTCAAATGTTCGATATATAGTTTTTACCGGAAATACATGTTTTGAGGTTCAGAAAAAGCGATTTTTTTAGAAAATGATATATATGTGTGTGTGTATGTGTGTGTGTGTGTGTGTGTGTGTGTCTGTGTGTGTATATGTGTATACATATACATGTGTGTGTGTGTATGTAAGGATAAGAACAACAGCTCAAAAATGAAAAAACGCAGAAATTTAAAACTTGACGTTTCATTTGGGTATCACCGTGGGATGTGACAGGAAGCTACGTATACAAATTCCACAGCCGGAAGTACCACTTTACTGAATGGATTTTCCAGTTATTTGTGATTTTTTCGAAAATAGCTCAAACGATTTTCTTTAAACTTACCATATTAATTACTACATATAAACAGCAACAACTTCTGTTTCACCCATTTCTCCGGGAAAATTCATTGAGGTTATGTTTTTCATAATAATTGAAAAATATTAATTACAATTAAATATGTCGATAAAATTCCGAGTTGAAGAAAATTGGTTGACCGGAAGTGCGTTTTTTGCTGAACAGTTTTTTTCCAATTTTCTGCAATTTTCTTCATAAAAACACCGATGGATTTTATTAATTATGGTATACTAATCATGAATACAAAGACATAACTTTTGGTTGTTTCTTATTTCCGTGAAAGTTTATTTAAATAATTTCTTGGTGGGCGGGGGAGGAAGTAACGCTTTTCTCAGATAAAGACATTTTATTAAATTTAGATTCTCCAATCAATAGAAAACTGACGACAAGTTGGAAAATTTACAGTTAGAAATGACAAATTTCCTTCAAATTGTAAATATGTTATTATGTGTTTCATTGTCTTCAGAATTATATCAATGAGTAAATGTAAACTTCATAAAACCATTTTTTAGAAGAAAGCTAAACCTTCACCCCACACCCGAAACTTCCTAAAAATGACTTTTTCTGAAAAAGTTTCAAATAAAAATGGTAGGCCTCTATATTTATAGTTAATTTATCAAAAATAATGAAATTCATTGGTGTTTTTATAAAGAAAATCACAGACAACTAAAAAAAAATGTTAAGTAAATATGCCCTTCCGATTGTGCGAATTTTTTCAAAGTCAGTACTTTGACAACATATTTGATTCTAAATAATATTATTTAAATGAAGGTGTAACGGCAAGAGAGAGAACACAAGCCCGACAGACTCTCTCTGGTACTCTCTGACTTAAGCAGGCTAGAGTGGGGAGAACCTGTATATAAGCCAGAGGGACATCTCTATATCTATCTATCAAATTCAACCATACATCGCATCGTGTCATATCTCTACTCCTATCCTTTATTCTATAAAAGTATTACAAGTCCAGTGCAGTTTGTGTAAACTTATAGCTATATTATAACAGTGTCTTCAGATCTCGTCTAATTAATCAACCTAATTTCTCTCCTCATCAACTCCATTATAGATGGAATCGTATAATAAGCTAAATTAGCACTTTAGAGAAAAAAACCTAACCTTACTTCTTCACCAAAACCGCCTTTAATGAATTTTTCTAGATAAATGTTTCAATTAATAGCTGTAGCAGTTAATTAATTGTGCAGTAATTTGTTATAATAAGTTTTTGGGTAAGTTGCAAAAAAGTGAAAAATTCATTCGGTAAAGTGGCAATTCCCGTTGTGTGATTTTGACAGATAACTTACTGTTGGATTCCATGGTGATACCTAGACGGATTTTTCGTTTTTGAATTATGCTGTTCAGATACATACCCACACCCACACACACACACACATACATAAACCATTTTTACGAACTCGGGGATCTCAAAACGTGTATTTCTGATGAATACTTGATATCGAAAATTTGACAGGATTACAATAATTCCGGAGCAAGAGAAAGAGAGTAAGAGAACACTGCAAGTTTGTAGAAAATGTATTTGTTACAAGTATGTAGAATGCAGAATAAGAAAGTCGGGTGAGTGTTTCACACTAGATTTTTTTTTTTTTTTACTTTCTCACACTGCTTAAAATATATTTCTGCGGTATTTACGGAATTTTCTGGAATATGATTTCAATGACTTGCTTCAAAGTTGTGAACAACCTACACCTACTAAACCTATCATCTATTATTTGGAGCATATTGCCAGCAAAATATTGTTTTAGGTGGACTCTGCGGGAGGGGAGATTATACATTTCACGTTTTATAGGCACTTTCTTATAGCTGCCACCTGCTCAGTACCGACATATGTTTTTGTTTTGTCAAGGGCAATTAAACGTTCAGCAAAAACTCAAAAAGTTTGAATAAAATTTGTCCATGCAATACATTGCATTCCTTGTATGTGCCGTCCTAGTAGCCACTTGTTCAACAATCCTAACGTTTCTGTGTGTGAGCACTTTTTTTTACGATCTCTCTAGCCATATAGAGCCCGCAGAGTAGTTCTTGTCGACAGCTATTTGGGTTTAGCGTATCCAAACTCTAGCAGGCACCCTCACTCACTCACACTTTAAAGATGACTATATTCTACTATAGACGCCGTGAACAACAATAGATGTCGCAATGGATTTCCTTTCTCTTATCCATCCAGATACACAACGATAGTTCTTCATGTAATTTGAAGAAGGCTATTTCACTAGGAAGAGAATGCAATTAAATTATTCGTGGTAAGGGCGCTCCTATGCGGTAAATGACCAACCTTTCTTTTATATTAAAAAAAAATCTGGCATGAAACACTCACACAACTTTCTCTAATTCAAGTTCTAAAAATTATAACTGACAAATTTTATAGTTTGTGTTCCAAATTTGATGAAATTCTTCGAAAACTGAAAAAAAACTGTTTAGTAAAAGCACACTTCCGGTTTACTAATTTCCTTGAAACTCGGAATTTTGGCCATCTATTTATTCTAATTAATTTTGTTTGGATAATAGAATTTTATAATCAATTCATGATAGCACTTTAGAGAAAAACATAACCCCACCCCTCCTCTAAAAATGTCCTTAAATAAATTTTCCCAGAGAAATGTTTAAATAAAAGTTGTAGATCATTGTATGTTAGTTTATATAAGTTTAAGAAATATCGGAGCCATTTTTGAGAAAATCGCGAAAAAGTGAAAAAATCATTTAGTAAAGTGGTGAAGTAAACGCACTTCCGGTTATCCGATTTTTTCAACTCGGAATTTCAACAACATATTCAATTCTAATTAACATTATTTAGATGACAGAATTGTCTAATAAACTGAAATAGCACTTTAGATGAAACCTAACCCCACCCTCCCCTAAAAATGTCCTTAAATGAATTTTTCCAGAGAAATGTTTTAAACAAAAGTTGCAGCTCATTGTATGTGTAGTTGATACATAAGTTTGAAGAAAATCGTCGGAGCCATTTTTGAGAAAAACGCAGAAAAGTAAAAAAAAAAAAACTAATAAAGTGGTACTTCCGGTTGAGGAATTTTGACAGATAAAGTACTGCCAGATCCCATTGTGATATCTAAACGGAATATCAAGTTTCAACTTTCTACGGTTTTTCGTTTTTGAGCTATGCTGCTCAAATACACACACACACACACACACACACACCATTTGCTAAAAACCACTTTTTTTGACTCAGGAGACCTCGAAACGGATATTTCCGGTGAAAACTCGATAACGAAAATTTGACATGATTACAATATTTCCTCTTTCTAGGACTAAGAGAAAGTAAAAACTATCCACATCTTTTGTGTCATGATAAAATCGTGTTAAAATTTTACTTTTTCCCGATACTATCTCATAGCTTTTGACTCGAAAATCGATTTATGATCACCCTTAATATCGAATAGAATCACTTTCCTAAACTACGTAAGAGGAAGTATTACAGTCTTATCAGATTTCTACTTTCTCTTATTGATGGTATGGTTCCATCGATGCGATGGATCGCGTCAGATTTTCGAAATTGACTTTTCATCAGATGCACGTTTTAGCTCGAACGAACGATTTCCGTAGAAATTCATCAACCGGAAGTGCGACTTTACTGATTTTTTTTTCAATTTTTTCGCGATTTTCTTTAAACTTCACCTAAATACCTCCCTCTTTTATTTGAAACATTTTCCCAGTAACTTCTGCGCAGTGTGTGGTTTTACCAACCCATCTATATAATATTAATATCCATTAGAACCACTACTAGAATACTGAGTTTTTATGAAATTCGGTTTACCGGAAGTACGACATTTAAATTATATTTTGGATGCACATTTTGAGTGACACGTGCAGATTATAACTAGGTAACGCCCGTAAATATAAAAACTTAGGTCCAAACTTGTAAATTACAGTGTGAGAAAGTCGAGTGATTATTTCACACGTGTTTTTTGTGTAACTGTGTTCAGACAGAATTTGCGTAATAACTTTCAATGAAATAATAAAGCTTAAAGAAAGCAATTAGTGAAATACATACATACACACACACACACAATATATACATATAGATATATGTATGTATAATTAAAGTAATTTACAGTATAAGGAAAAGACGATGATTGTCTGAATTGATTTTAATTAAATTTCAGTGAATTTCGGACTGTTATATTTGTTGTGTTGGTGTGGGCGTGTGTGTGTGTGTGTGTGTGTATACTTTGTGCTGATGTGTAGGTAGGTGAATACTGTGAGAGAGAGAGTGTTTGAGTGGGAATATGAGAGTGAGAAAGAGATTGTAAATTGGAGGGGATAGATGTGAGCGCGCGCGTAAAGATCTAACTTATCTAATTAGTTACCATCGTGTAATTGGGGGTAGTAATAGGAGTAAAGGTGGGGCTTCACTCCTAAGGTAGAGAAAGAGAGCCTCCTGCTGACGTTAGTCTGTGTGTTCAACACTGCTTGAGTGGGAGAGGGGGTCGAGAGAAAGGGATACCTGTGATGAAGAGGATACAGTTTTCTCTATTCTCCACGTAATTAATTTGTACAAGAGAGAAATAGTAGAACAAGAACAGGGAGAGAGAGGTTTAGGATGGACTTGTCGGAGCCTGAGTTGTTGTTGTTGTTGTGTGTTGCTGCTACTGCTGCTGCTGTTGTTGTTGGGCTGCCGTATTGGGTGCTGGGTGTATTGAATGTAGGAAATCATCTCGGAAGTCCTGAGGAACATCCCCAGCCAAGCTAGTTCTCCACTCCTTCCCATATTGATGATCAGCTACAATATGAAGCCATAGTCAGTATCTTCTTCTGCCATTCACCTGAAACTACCACCACTACAATAACTACAGACTACATGCAAACTCCTCTTCTTGGCTAATTAAGTCACTAACCGCACCACAAAGACGGTTCGCTTATCATCCATTCTTTTATTATGAAGCTCAATAGAGAAATATCATATTATGCTAGCTAAGAGTTCTCTCCAACATTTCTAGTTACCTGTATAAACCAGCTGTTGACCTAACCCCCAATTGGCTTTCTGTGAAACACTCACACGACTTTCTCTCTTGCTCCTTCTAATACAATTATTATAATTTAAAATTATAAATTTTCTTTTAACTTAAATTTGACAGTTTTGTCCTAACATAAATATAGAGGCGGTGGGGGGGGGTCAGGACAAACCTACTTGTCTACCAGTTACCTACCAATTACATACAGAGTATGAAATGAACCCACGAATTCAATTACATTGCGCTGAAGTGAACTCTCTACACGAACTTGATAAATTTACTCTGACGTTGGATGCAAAATCGGAAACCGGTCAGGAATAAAAGAAATATGCATACTACGACAGATAAAATACCAGATCAAATTTGACATATTTGTCCTAACTTAAATACAGAGGTGGTAGAAGGTTAAGTAGAGTAGTGATTATATTCTGGTCCAGTAGAGCCTACCAAAAACACTGAACCCTATGATATTTGAAATTTAACGCTACAAATTTCGCACAACTATCCAAAATCAATGTTACAAATAAAAGTGATACGTTTACATCTGTGCAGTTAGCATACCATGTTTAAAGGAAACCGTTATAGTCGTACGAAGACAAAATTTCAAGTGTAACGGCAAGAGAGAAAACACACAAGCCCGACCGAGAGAAAACAAACTCTCTCTGGTACTCTCTCACTTTGTAGGCTAGAGTGGGGAACCTGTATATATGCCAGTAACAGATCGGGAAATCCATCAATCTATCAGATTCAACCACATACATCGCATCGTGTCATATCTCTACTCCATTCTGTAAAATCATTACAGTCCAGTGCAGTTTGTGTAACTTATAGTTATATTATAACAGTGTCTTCATATCTCGTCTAATTATTCAAACCTTATGTCTCTCCTCATCAACTCCATTATACAAGAAACCAGTCAAACCATTTTCATCAAATTTGGAATTCTACTCTTAATATCAATTACTATTATATACTAGTAGGTGCTAGTATCATATATAGTACTGCCGTGGTACTTTATAACGAAGTTTAACCTTACTTTTCCCCTGAACCTCCCAAAAAAAAAATCAGTTTTCCCGGGAAAAAAAAAAGCATTCTGTTGATGGATTTTGCCCTAAACCTTCATGATGATGCGGTGACAGTACCTAAACGGAAATTAGCAAATTAGAGCTTCCTGCGAATTATCGTTTTTGAGATACACTGCAGACATACACATCATTTTTTAGACTATTCGCTGAAAACATTTTTGCGTTCTCAGGAAACCTCAAAACATGTATTTCCGGTGAAAAAACTCAATTTCAATAATTCGTCACGATCGCAACACTTCTTCTTACTAGAGGAGAAAGAGAAAGTCAAAATTGAAAAGTATAGTTCTGGGAAAATATTTTGCCAAAAAAAAATATGGAATTAAAGTTTTCAATTAACTTGTATTTACTGTGTGGACATTAATCAATTATTGTTTGATAGACAAAAAGAAAACTTCATTAAATGCCCAGAGAACTACTGACTGGAATCTCTTCCAAAATTACTATGTTTATATTAAGATAATGAAACCCACCAATTACTAAAACACATTTATTTATATTCATCAAGTGTTTAATTACAATTCAGAATTTAATTAATTTTCTTTTATTAATTAAAAAAAAAAACAAAACTAAGCATACGTTAATAAAATGTTGTTTTTATTATAACATAATGGTGGATGGATATTTTCTAAATAATTTAAAACAAGTTTGAAATTATTAGAAAGTTTATGGGTTACATTGCTATGGAATAAATTTAATTATTAATTAATTAAAATCACCCAAGTAATTAATTAGTGACAGAGAAAGAGGAATAGAGACTGTAAACATATCTATTTTATTACATTTTACTAATTGCCCTCTTTTGTATGTTGTTCAATAAATTTATATTAATTAAGTAATGAATTATTATTTATCGGAAATTTAATAAAAGAAATAATCAATAACACTATTAACCTATTGGTGATTATTAATTTTTACAAATTAAATTAGAAACAAACAAATGTTTTAAATGCCATAATTAAAAAAAACATAGATCTGGTGTGAAACACTCACACGACTGGATATTGTAGGGTGTAATAAAAGTCTGCGCATTTTTTCTCCTCTCAATCTTCAACAGGATTTTGTACTGTTAACTAACTATATTTACCAAAAGTTTCTTAATAGGGCCCCATTTTGCTTTCACTTTGTGCTAATATCAGCGTCTATGCTTGTATCCTAGGCGTTGCCGAAGCATTCCTCATCTAGCCATATGCCGAAGCATTCAACATCCCAGCAAGTCGCACGCCTAATTGAAGTCTCTAAAACCCTTCTTCAAAACCTGAGAGATTTTCGTTTCACCAAACGTATTATTATTTGTAATGAAAAGTGGGTTTATTTAGAAAATTCGAAACAAAAATTAGATCATGCCAACCAGCTATATCCGTCCCGCCAAAGAGAAAGATTTGACAAAAAGTGACTCCTTCCCTCATCCAGCTTACAGCCTAGACCTGGCACCATGTTCCGCACCATGGTTCACTTTTTACTTGGTAAAAAACTTAAAATTCAGAGGAAAACGGGGTGTTAGCAGCTTTTTTTACTCCAAAAATTCCTGATAATGGAAAGCAATGGAATTGTTGGCACACAGATGGATTCAAGTTATAGAAAAATGATGGCCTATATTTCGAAGGGTAGGTAAGCTTAACAAACCATTTTTGAACTGTAAGTGGAAAAGCGCACAGACCTTTATTATACCATGGTATATGTCCATTTATACAAGTTTAATAGAAAATCGTTGCAACCGTTTTCTAAGAAGTTTCAAAAACTAATCTGTAGAATTCCATTTCATTGATTTTACCTGAGAGCAGGTACCATATTTTCGTACCTAGATGTAATACCAAATTTGAGTTTCTGCGTTTTTTGGTTTTCGATATGTTTTGTTTCCAAAAAACAAACATGGCTTGCCATTAGATAAACACGTTTTTTGGGAGGCTCAGAAAAGAGATCAAAATGTGTTTTTGGGGGGGGGATAAAAGTTCAAATACTTGACATGACCTAATCATACTTTCCAATATAACAGTAAGTGAATGAAAATTTTAAAAAAACTAAGTTTTTCTCAAAAATGTCTCACTGATGGAATTTCTTAGAACATTTTGGACGAAGTTAATCATAAGTTTTAGAAAACCAATAATATTTTCTAAATATTAACAATATGTCTAAAAATAATTTATTAAAGATAAAAACAGGAATTAATCATTTAGAATTTATTGGTATATAGTACTTTTAAGCAACAATAATTGGCCCATTTCTATCAACACACTTCAATCTACTAACAAGTAGTCTGACAAATCACTCGTCTATATTCTCCATAGCAACAAATAATACAAAGGCTAAATAACGATTCATTAGGATGAAATAACTGTCACACACTGGACTAAGAAGATCTGACAGAGAGAGAACCGAATAATGAGAAAACAGTGTTGGGACGGAGGGAAAACGGAATATACCTTTGATTATTTTGTATAGAAGGGTAGTAGTAAAACAGGGTTAAAATCTAGTGCCAGCTATTGGTTTATTTTGGCACTGCCGGTAGTAGTGGCTTCATCATCAGATCGTAAGAACCAGGTAATTAGAGGTGGAGATCATTGTGAGTACATAGAAAAGGAGGTGGAAGATGAATTCTGGTGGGGAAGGAGCGTGAGATAATGTGTGTGTGAGTGGGTTTGAGGAGAAGTAAAAGGTTAGGTTTTGGGCGGAAATGGATGCCAAAGGCAAGAATTAATGAGCGAGATTTTAATGAGTAGTTGGCATCATTACTATAATATGTAGTGTGTCTGTGTGTATGTGTGTGTGTGTGTGTGTGGATTTGTGTGTTTGTAGTTTGGAGAGAAACAGAGAGAAAGAGAGAGAGAATTTCTATGTGGGTTTTGTACTAAATAGGTCCTGGCCACAAGACTAATGGCTTCTAAAAGGTCTAAACAAGATCTGTTATTATTACGTATACTCTAGGCACTAGGTATGGAAAAGGAAGGGCCCGCTCTCTGGAATAGATGCGGTAAATCGTTGTATATACCTTTATATAACATGACCCCAGGCTCATACACTTTTCATTCTCTATCGCTCTCATTCTCTCACTCACCAACAACACGGACATCCATCTTTACACACACACACACACACACACACACACACACACAACACGCGTAATATATACATACAAACATTGATATTATACAAATAAACACATTCACTTCAATATATTATCATCATTACCTACAAATATAATATCAGCTTATATAAATTATTCTATTACCCTTTGTTATTTGGTTTTCATTTCATATCCTCTCCATATTGATTCCCTAATTATTATTTATTTCATTTTGTTTTAATGAAAAAAACAATAAACTGATAAAAGTAATGACCAAATTTCTGAATTGTGAGACGTATATGGTCCGGCATCCAAACGGCGATGGCGATAATTACTTATAAGATTATTTTTAATTATTAATTATTAATATTAATTACAATTAATTAATAATTGAAAAGGTTTCGGATCGTCCTAAATGGATCTCCGTGAGAAGAAATTCCAGTAAGTTTGGACAGAGATGAAACAAAATAAAAGTACCTTTTTAAAATTTCAAGGAACACTCTTTTACTTATTTATTTGAATTTTTACTTGAAATAAATGTTTTGCGGTCTCATCGCTGAAAACGGGAAAAAATCTGGAGACTTTCACATGACTTTCTCTTGCTGCAATCAAGTTAAGTGATAAATTTGCAATAAAATTACGATTCTTACCGATTCTTAATTGGGGAGCTTACAAAGGCGTTAGGGTTTATAGATATATTGCTCGGCTGTGAGGCAGCCACCTCTAAACCCAATTAACAAAACTTGTGGTGGCCATTTTAAATTTGAACGTAACTGTTTTGTTAAATTAAATTTCTTAATATAACCTTTATCTTACAAAATACTTTTCTTCTATTTCTATTACGTCATTTTCATGCGCTTCGAAATCATACGGAGTTTATATTTCAAACTGTACAATACTTATACTACATTCCCAGCATTAATAGCGATGTTGTCTCTCCGCAGACGGTCGACCATCTTCTGTGTACTCAGTGAACTTGAAGTAGTAAGAACTCCATTTATATATGGGTGATCACTCAAGGAGAGACTTGGCCCCCATCTTAGTACTCATACTTTCAACAATCTTGAGAGCTGGAAAGCATCAGAGACATTTTCCGTGATAGCCTGCTTCATTTTGTGGTCATCGACCGGTTGTGGGCATTCGCCCATCATCAGGATGTTTTTGTTGAACAGTGTAATAACATAGACTTGCACAGAGCAAATACAGTTGATAGACTCCAATCAATTGTATCAACTGTATTTGCTCTGTGCAACTCTATGTTATTACACTGTTTTGATAAAAATATCCTGAAGATGGGCGAACGCCCGAAACCGGTCGATGACCACAAATGAAGCAGGCTACCACGGAAAATGTCTCTGTTCCTGAGATATTATTTATCATTATTTGGTATCATAAAATTGTTGACTGACAGATATTTCAGATCTGAACGGAGCGTGATGTATATTGTGGGTAAAAAAATTAAAAAAAAACACAACCCCACCCTCACACACATACATACATTCAGAACATTCGCTAACAACCTTTTTTTTCGTACTTAGGCAACGTTCAAAAATGTATTTCCGGTGAAAACTGTATTTCCAAAAATTTGACACAATCCCAATACTTCCTCTTACTAGGAGTAAGAGGAAGTAAAAAATTTGACACGATTACAATACTTCCTCTTACAAGGAGTAGGAGGAAGTAAAAATAAAAATCTGGTGTGGAACACTCATACGACTTTCTCTTACTCCAATTACTATAATTTAATTGACAATTATGTTTTTTTTAATTGCAACATTTGTGGGGAGAAGGAGATAGAAGTAGAAATGACAGCAAGAGGACTTCGTCCAGGATAGACTGGGACGCTAGATAGAGAATTGTGGAAAGATTTGACTTGACGGTGCGATTTTATAGAATAGGTTTCTGAGCTTTTGGTATGCTTGCTCCAAATAATGAACGTATCACTTTTATTTGAAACATTTTTCTGAAATAAAAAATGATTTTAGTTGGTTCTGAGGAATATGAATAGTTAAAATTCTAGTATCTTTGTTCATTATTGGCCCTGTACAATGCAATCATTCAGTACCTGCCTGCGTCGGTAGGTTGGCACATCTTTCCCCCACCACCTGTACAATTATGCTAGGACATATGAGTAAAATTTGAAAATTAAAGAAAATTAGTCATTTCATATATATAACAGTATTAAGAGGAGTAAGAGAAAGTCGAGTGAATGGTTCACACCAGATTTTCTTTTTTTAATATTCAGGGGACGTTAAGACAAGTATTTCGGATGAAAAAACATAGTTTAAAAAATCTGGCATGACGACAATATTTCGTAATAAAAGTATACTTGAACATGTATACAATTCATCAAGAGAAAATTAGTGATAAGAGAGGAGAAGTGTTTATGTATAGGTGTGCGTACATAAAGAGAATATTGTTTGCGGCACAAGTGGAATAATTGAGAGACGCTAATATTAACGAAATAGATATAGGAATATTTGGTCGAGGAACAATGGAACAGGGAGAAGGGGAAGAACTTGAACAGGAATAGGGGAAGGAGCGAGCAGAATGAGTGGGACATATAATTGGAATAACGAGAGCTTTAACAAGACTTATACACACGTCTTAATAATTAACGAGTAGCTTACTAATTGGACGGATCGTTAGCGCAGGCGCAAAACCACTGCCACCATCATCACAACGCACACAAACACACACACACACACACACACACACACACACCATACAGCAGCGCTATTATACTAGTGCTAAAGCTACCTTAGTAAAGTTATGTTAGAAGCGCTCTTTTTCTAACAAACTACAAAACTCCCTATCATCTTGTTTGTTAGCCATTTTAATACACACCTGGTTGGATAGCATAACTTCCGGATATGTAATTTATATATATATTGTAATGTGCAAATCTTGGGGAGAAATGATGAAAAAATACAAATAAGTAAAATATATTAGTATAAATATATTTAATATTGATTTATTATTACTTAGTACAATTTCAAGATTGGGTTTTTACGAAGGTTGGGTGAAAACAATAATAAAGGTTAGAATACCTTTAGTAAAATAAAAGGGAATTTCCCTTCCTTTCTCTCTTGAATAGAGGGAGGGATTAAATAATTGTGGTGCCTCCAATAGTGAGGATCAAATTTTTAAGGTTCAGAAAAAGAGTGTTCACAGTCAAGTTATGTAAGTGCTAAGGCCCAACCTTCAAATCGGAGATTCCATTAATTTGTAAGTTTTAATCTCTCCAAAATATATCTAATGTAATTTTTAGACAAATGAAATATGTTTATATTTTATCTATTTATTTATTTAAATAATATATATTTCTATTTAAGTTATTCATCTGTGTATTTATTATCCCTCTTCAGTTCAGATAACACAGACCTCACGAGATCCCTTTAGAGAAGATTTAAATTATAAATTATAATTATTTAATTATTAATTAAATTTACCCCCAATAAATAATATTACATATGGCATCCCTGTGGGGACCGATGAGTCTGTGTGAATACTGAATTGGGGAGGTTATGGTCGAAAATTGATTCTGAGTATATCTCAACTAAATATATAATTAACGAAAATGTTACAAATTTTGTCGCTAATTGAATAATGCATGATTAAGATTAGAAATATATCTTTAAGTGGGATCAATGTTAGTGATGCATCGTTTGCATCCCTAATTGCATCTATTTTTACTAAACTAGGGACTATAGAAACTAAATTAGATAGTTTTAATAATGAAGTTCATGACACTCACACTGATGTAAGCATGGTAAGCAAAAAAGACCGCGAAAAAATTCATGTGTAAATAACAAAGTAAAAAGTCAAGAAGCAAAGAAAACTAAAGTAACGAAATGGAGATACAAAAAAGTAATAAATTAATTATCAAAGTTGGGCAAAAACAGATATAAAAGAAACTACCAAGCTAAAATAGTAAAGATGAATGAATACCCTAGCGTGAAGTTAAATAAATCGAAGGAATTGAATTAGAAGAAGCTGAAGATTTCTGCTTAAATAATTTTTATGTATTTCCGATTCAACAAAAGGGTTGTAAATCCTTAAAATTAATACATCAGTTATTAATCGTTCAAAATAAGAGAGTGGCGGATTTACTTTTTAATAGATACTCTTCTTGGTTTAGCCATAAACATGTCACAATCATTAAATTCATGAAAAATCCGATATTAAAATTTAAAATATGGGGGAATTCGACTATATTTGGTAAAATTATTGGGGTATATTGCCCTTTGTCTCTAGATCCCCGTAACACATGGAGTATGGTTCCATATGTAAATTATGTAAGTTTATAAAAAGCAATTTCTCCTAAATGACAAGACACTTAATATGTTGTTATATCACAATATTGTATTTATTTATTTTTGACATATATATTTTAATTATATATTTTGAATCTATATACTTAGTTGTTTTTTCATCCTCTCCAACTTCTGTATAAACACAGACCTCACGAGATCCCTTTAGAGAAGAATTAAAATAAAAATTATAATAATTAATACATAATATATCTAAGGTAATTTACCCCCCCAATACAATCATATTAAATATGGCATCCCTTGTGGGGACGATGGTCTGTGTGTGTCTGAATTGGCGAGGGTACTAACTCTTTGGTAAATTGATTCTGGGGAAGAGTTCGGCTGAAATAATTTCATAAAATTAACGTTATGTAAATATCTAAAATTGTTGTTATTGTGAGAAATGACGACGAAAGTAGAAAACAACACCGAATCTTCTTTCTTGTTGTTACTTCAGGCAATTTATTCTAAATTAGATGGGATAGAAACAAAATTGGAAAAAGAATTAGACACTATTTCTTGTGATAATAATCAAACTGAAAAGAATATATCGAGCGGTTTAAAAGATGAATTTCAAGAAAACAACAAAATCATTGGTAAAAGCTGTAAACTTGTTGAAGTACAAGTTACAGAATCCATCATGAAGGTTCATAGAAAAGTTAAAAATAAAATTTTAAAATCGGTGAAGTATAAGACTAAAAAAGTGGGAGGATACAAAAATATAAAACTGCACAAAACTAGAATTAGGAAAATTCAAAATAATAATTCAGATCGATTTCCTCCCTTACCAATACAACGGAGGGAAAGTAATAATTCCTGTAAGTCCAGAAAGTCATTGAACACAGTATTAATAGTTCAAATAGTTGAAATAAGCAAGAAAACTTTTTTCTATGATAAGAATTATTTTTTACTAATTAAATTTCCAAAATATTTTTTGACCAATGATAAAATATGGGGAAATTCGGCATTTATGGTCAAATTATTAGGGTATTCTTTACTTGGCACTATATCCCTGTCCGGTAACACTTGGAGCTCGTGTTTCCTCCATGAAGTGGTTTTCACTTCCAGTATACTAGAGTGTAAACATATTAAAAACAAGATTCTCGACATTGACAATTTTACCGAATTGCATCTTTTTACCTATTGTAACAATTATTATATGGGATTTTAAACTTTTTCCCATGTACGATGTTGAAAAATAATTTTTTATCGAGCAAAAATTATTGACCTAATGAAATGTTCATCTCAGAATCAATATATCAATTCTTCTTGAGATTGCTTCTTGACATAATGTTTGAGTTTATATCATAACTTAAAACTGTTTACTGTAAACAGATTTGTATTTCATTGTAATTTCATTATTCGTAATTAAATTTATTGTTATTTTCCTTTCGTAAAATGGAGAAATGTTTGCTATCTGAAAACTTTTTTTTATATACTACTTTTGATAAAGCATTTCTAAAAGTAATCATAACACTTTAAGCATCATCAACGAAGGTTGGGTGATTATATGTGCGATGGCAAAAACAAGCATATGTGAGTGATATACGATTGTGATATAAATCAGGGATAAATATGTGAGCAAAGTGATTTGGCGTATCTAATAAACGAAGTAAGAGTTCCACGATTAATAACGAAATAACGGTTATGTTATGGAAGTAGAACTGGGACTTCATAATTAACATTATGGCAGAGGCGTCATGAGGAACTAAACTATTTTTAATGAACCAGTGATCTGCAGAGCTAATAATTTAAGTGCGCAGCAAGTTTACGACGATAAGCATTTAGAAGAATGATGACACAAGGTGAACTGGGCATTATGAAGAGGACACCATGATCTAATTGCTCCTGAAGAGCTTGGACCCTTAATTGCACACCCTGATGGACACCAATGAATAAAAAATGAGATGTTCAAGTTTAATAAATTTTGAAATAACGTTTGACAAAAATTGTCAATAAGATAATTTTTTATATTGATTAAATTAATAATAATTTTCTATTTATTTACTTTTCTTACTTGTATAAATATTTACAGAATATTATTACTATTACTGCTTAATATAAACATAATATATTAATAATATACCAATTGAAATTATTTATTCCATGTATATTTATTTATTTTTGCTAATATTAAAGGTAATGTAAACTCTGTAATTTATATTATGATAAAAAAAAATTTTTTGTTTTCTATTGAAAAAAAATTTTTTTTTTTGTTTCTCCAGAGGAAGCATTATGTAATGTGCAAATCTTGAGGGAGAAATGACGAAAAAATACAAATTATGATATATTGATATAAATAAAATATATTAGTAGAAATATATTTAATATTGATTTATTATTACATAGTACAATTTCAAGATTGGGTTTTTACGAAGGTTGAGTGAAAACAATAATAAAAGGTTAGAAAGGTAGAATACCTTTAGTACAATAAAAGGGAATTTCCCTTCCTTTCTCTCTTGAATAGTGGGGGAGGGATTATATATATGTAGTGCCTCCAATAGTGAGGATCAAATTTGTATGGTTCAGAAAAAGAGTGTTCATAGTCAAGTGATGTAAGTGCTAAGGCCCAACCTTCAAATCGGAGATTCCATTAATTTGTAAGTTTTAATTTCTCCAAAATATATCTAATGTAATTTTTAGACAAATGAAATATGTTTATATTTTATCTATTTATTTATTTAAATAATATATATTTCTATTTAAGTTATTTATCTGTGTATTTATTATCCCTCTTCAGTTCAGATAACACAGACCTCACGAGATCCCTTTAGAGAAGATTTAAATTATAAATTTAATTATTTAATATTAATTAAATGCCCCCCCCCCAATAAATAATATTACAATATATATATATATATATATAATCTCTCGATTTAAGAATGTTAGGCATTCATTAGCGCATGTAGCATATCCAATTGCGACAATGTCAACAGAAATTTATATTTGGCAAACTACTTCATAACTAAGGTAAACACTTCATAACTAAGGTAAACACTTCATAACTAAGGTAAACACTTCATAACTAAGGTAAACACTTCATAACTATGGTAAACATGAAGAAAATAAAAAAAAACTAATCAAGATATTTTCTTTAAAATAGCAACGTTACAATTTCTAGTTGGGCTTGCCATAAAAATGGTAGTGGCAATTTTACTTGTATATCTGAGCGGCCTTATGAGGAGCACTCTATGTCGAAATCAACAAAGCTTGTGTAAAATTAAATTTAAAGTGACTGTCAATTCGACCTTCCACCCCATACGCCTTCAAAATCAATTTTTTCAGAAAAATATTACAAATAAAAAGGATACGTTTTTATTCAGGCAGCATGTACACCAAGTTTACAAAAATTCGTTTCAACAGTTTTCGAGAAAAATTCCAAGGAACTCCAAAACCTATGTTGAAATATGTACTTCCGGTTAACCAATTTTCTTTAAATTTGGAATGTTATCAATGCTTCTAATGCGTTGAATATCTGAATAGGTCCGCAATGCTTTATAACATGCGGGATTTTATCCTTGACTGGCATATAATTGATGTCAACTCTCTAACAAACTTGATTAGCCTTACTCTAACGATGGATGAATATCCGATATCGGTCAGAAACATAAAAAATATGCCGCTATTTCTAACGTGTATTAATTTGATATGGTTAACACTTTTAATCATCTAGGAGGTAATTTCTTCTGCGGTATTTTTTAAGACTTCGAAGGAGTTTACAGACAAGGCGAAATTAGTGACTATTAATGTTAAGGAGATATTAGCTCAATCTGATGCATGGGAAACATAATTAAGCAGTTTAGATATTTGGTGCACACTGTATTGCTGTATACATCGAAAGTATGGGCCCCATTGTAATGCCCATACATAGTATCTCTAATCCTTTAGACACCATCTATCCGTGGTGGCTCTACACTCCTAACAGTATAGTTCGTCTGGAAACCGGCATCGCTCAAACTGAAATTGAATTTAAAAAAACAATGCTCCTTGCCGGTGAAAATAGTAAAAATGAGCGGAAATCGATTATCGAAATAGTATTTAAAAAGACTAATTGATTTAGATAAAACGAATCCTAACAATAAGCTATAACTGGTACATTCAGCTCAAACTAAATTGCTTGTAATTGGTGCTGATATTCTTACTTTCTCTTACCCTAGTAAGAGGAAACATTGTTTGTAATCGTGTTAAATTTTCGGTTCAGAGTTTTTGTCGAAAATATCCGCTTTGAGGTCCCCTGAGACCAAAAAAAATGGTTTTTAGTTAATGGTCTGTGTGTTTTTTTGTCTGTGTGTCTGTGTCTGTATATGAATGTATGTGAACAGCATAGCTCAAACACGAAAAATCGCAGAATGTTCAAACTTGATATTCCTTTTGGATATCATCACCATGGTATCTGATAGTACGTTATCTGTCAAAATTCTTCAACCGGAAGTACCACTTTACTGAATGTTTTTTTTTTTTTGCTTTTCGCAAATTTCTCAAAAATAACTCCAACGATTTTATTTAAACATGGTAAATAAACTACACATACAATGATCTACAATTTTTAATTGAAACATTTCTCCGGGAAAATGAAGTTAAGGGCACTTTTAGGGGATGGATGGGGTTAGGTTGTCCTCTAAAGTGCTAGTTCAGTTTATTACACAATTCGATCATCTAAATAATATCAATTAGAATTAAATATGTTGGCAAAATTTGGAGTTTAAAGAAAATCAGTTGAACGGAAGTGCGTTTGTACAGTTAGTTTTTCCAGTTTTCTGCAATTTTCTCCATAAAAATAATGGTGGGTTTCTTTAAATTTGGTATACTAACTATGAATACGGAGACCTATCACTTTTGTTGTTCTCTCTTATTTGAAACTACTTTTACTTTTTACTTTCTCCTACTGCACGATCGTAATACTTCATACAACTTAAGAGCAACGAAAAATAGGTAATGCATAATCAATTTTGTTATACATGAAAAATTAATTTGTAAACAATTTAATTGTTATAAAAACTAAATCAATTGTAAGCAATAAGTAATTGAGTTGAAGAATAAAAAAATAAATAAAAAAGGGCGGTCGAGATTTTCTGATGTAGTTATTTGACCTTTGATCTGGTAAAAAAAAATAGCGCCTAAACTTGTTTCATCAATAGATCAACAAACGATGTATGTATTGGGTTACTGTCAGTTCAATTTCCTTTTTCAATATGGATACATCAAAATAAAAGAGCAAGTTTTCATGGCAGGTTTCCTTCCCCCCTCCTCTTATGAAAATTGTTCTGAATAAACAACAATAACCAAATAAAAATGATACAATAAATCAAAATTCTGTAAATAAAAATCTGATTGATCTATAATATAATTTGTTTATATTCGTAAAAGATTATTGACAGTTTACGTCAAAGTTAACTTATATTATGGAATAATGATTTATTATGATTATTATGAGAATTTATCCATTTTGATGGAATTCAATTTTGTATTCCTTTATTTCTGTTATGACGGTGTACCAAAAGTCGTTTTCAACGTACAATTCTAAATAGTTAGTAAGCTTGGACCAAAGGTATCAATGAGCAAAGGAAGCTGAAGTAGCTGCAAGGGACTTTACATGCATCTGGTAGAAAAATACAGATATGAGATTATTAGTGAAATGATGGAGGTGAAGGAGGATATATTGGAGAGAGAGAGAGAGAGAGAGAGAGAGAGAGAGAGAGAATCTTTATTACAAATATATATATATATCATAATCAGATAGGAGTGCCAAGATACACTGTACACCGTCAACAGATCTAAAAATCATAGAAACAACAGGTTGATATTTAGGGAAAAGCTATAAAAAAACCCTAGCAATTATCAACCACCTTTTAAATTAAGGAGTGTTAAACACTCTTATATCTGTTCTCACTGTTCATAAGGCGATCTTTTTAATGTGATGTTCAATATACTCCATTTTAATGGGCTTAGATGGAGATCTGAGATACGGATATAGCGAGGAAAGGATGTCAGCAGCCTTACAAACTTGTTATGAATCACCATATTCGATTGACACGTCAATGCTTCAAGAAGAGCAAACATATAATAACACTGATCTGACTAGTACCTTGTATTGGAGGAGAACCTTATTTTCTGGCGAAAGTTTGGCGTGCTCACAGAGCAATGGAAATAACGTACGGATAGCTGCTTTGCTAAGAGCTAAAAGTCAGCTTCCTGTCAAGTATTACTCCGAGTTACTTAACGTAGCTGACCATGGTACAATAGAAAATATTGGAAATAATAAAAGAAAAGACATTACAATGGTTTGGACATGTCAGAAAAATAGAAGATGGAAGATTACCCAATAGAAATTTAAATTAGCTTAATCGGGCAGTTACCTTTAAACCAGACATGGCAGGCAACGTTGAGGAAGACACTATTGACAGAGACCTGTGTAAAAACACAAGAAGACGTCAGATTTGAAAATTATTTAGCGGGGAAAAACCTCATTATAGAGAATTCCTCCCCCACCCTCCTCAAAAAAAATAATGCTCGTTATATTGGTGTAATTCATGAGTTTAGTTATTTTACCTTCGATCAAACTCATTATACTTGCTTAGAGTTCTCATTATTAATTCAAGAGAAGCTGCTGGATAAGTGATAAAATCATGTCATAATTTTAACAAATGATTAAAAATAAAAAAAGATTACAACAGCAATTATAATGCCCATATAAAGAGTGTTTTGTTAACCAAAAAAATGTGATGAAAGGTGGCAGATAATAGTGCTGTAGATATCAATGAAAGGGATCTTTCAAATATAATAAGAGGGGGGGGGGAGAGAGTGAAGCGATCGCATTAGGAAAGAAAAGAGGAGGACTAATGGTTGGGAAATTGGTAGAAGTTCTGGGTTAGGTGAAGTGTTGATGAGAGACCTGTACGGTCAGAGGAGAGACATAGCATTACTCTTCCCAATTATTTGTCACTCAACTGACACCAAACTCTCTTCATATCTGTGTGCACGATAGGAAGGACTTTGCCGGCAGCGACGTTCTTCTCTTTCTCTCTCATGCCTACTCTTTTTACCACTTGTTCACAATTATTGTACAGGCCATCCATACCTTTCCCTATGATTCACAGAGTGCACGCATTGTAATGATTTCTTTAATGAGGGCACCCCTCATCCCGGGCAGTAGTACCATTTATAGAAAGAGGCACTGGAGGCTGGGAAAGTCTGGTTATGGGCTGGGATGGGAGCGGAAGGAGTCATCATGAAGAAGAAGCAGAAGAAGAACAAGAAGAAGAAGGCCGATTGGGAAAACTGAAGTGATCAGACTACTTAGCTAGTGGGGGAGGCTTTCAACCACTAACTACTACTACTACTACGTCTACTACTTCAACAATACAACAACAGTTTTGGAAAGTTCATGTGTTCCTGTTGTAGTGTCACACCAGGTAGATATGGAGGAGAGATAGCAACCTTTTGCAAATGAATGGTAAAATGGGAAGTAAAGGCATTGGTGCTGCTCTATATATATATATATATATATAGTCTGCCTACAGTTTTAGAAGAGGTATACAATATTCAAATTAGTTCAATAAGATGTAGTCCACGCACTCTACATTCAGACTCTCTTACTACCATTCTCATTGAGACAGAGAGGAGAGAGAGACACCTATACATATATAATCATTAACAGGGTAACCACCATCCACACTAAATCTTCACCTAACATTCCCGGCTCTTATTATTTTTGAATCTAAAAATTGTCATATATACGAGTATATATATATTTCTAACCACCTCATAAGCATTTCAACTTCATAAAAAAATCAAAAAAATTCAAATTATAATGTGCCAGTATTTAATATTATAAAAAATATATTCAATACAAATTATGAAATCCAAAACGTTCATTTTTTTGTTTACTTCCTACTTTAAAAAACAAAAAAAAAAGTCTGGTGTGAAACACTCACACAACTTTCCTTACTGCAATTATTTATACAGTTAGTCATTAATGAGAAAAATTTTCTTCAAACTACTGACTTTATTAGATGTTAACTTGTCTTCAATGTTACATCAATTGGAGAATCCAAAACTTAATACAGTTTCTTCTGTTTTCTATTATTGTAGGCTTTGTTAATTATTGTAGTTTATAGTTTGTAGTTTTCTTTTCAATTCAACATCTTGATCTGTTTTTGATGAGATTTTTTTTCAGCCCTTTTATATTTTTTTTTTTTTTTACTTTTTTTTTATATATTTATGTTTCAACATCCTTATCATTTCATTTTCAAGAGATTTTTTTTATCTTAATATATTTTGAGCCACAATTAAGTTTTGTTTTATATACATGTATGCTTTTTTTTAAAAATAACTTTATGGTTACATCTTGTCGGTTTTGTTAAAAAAATTTTTTGTAGATTTCATTATTAAATGTCGATTAAAAATGATTTTATTTCTTATATATATATTTTGCCAAATTGTTTTATATTTGATTAAAATATCATCATCACCTATATAATACTATTTATTCTTTCGGAATAAAAATATGATTTTATACGAGGGTCTTGTGTGTCAGTGGCGTTAGTTTTCACGTATTATTCGAGTTTGACTTTAATTTGGCGCTGACTTCTGGACTGGAATGCAATCAGAATTCACTTAATACCTGCTATTTGCTGGGAACCAACATTTACCTCCGTTACCATTAAATTTAACAAGTTCAATTTACAAGGCAATTTAACAAGTTTGCTGGAAATTAACAAACAGAAACATGTTAGAAATTTTACGTAAGTTATTGCTTTTTGTTTTAAGTAATATTAAAGTTCATTAATATTGCTTAAAACTGCCCCAAGTTTTATTATGCCACAAAAAAAGGTAATAAAATAAACTTTATTACAAAAAACATAATTACAAATATAGGTATGTATATACAACACAGGTAGATAAAAGTAATAGATCCATATAGTAAGCAATTCACTAAAACCAATTGGATTGCTTTAATTGTTTGGCTTTCACCCAATAATTTTAAACTGCCCCGACCGACCAGGTTTCAGATCAAACCATTTAATCAAAATCAAGATAAAAAGCTTAGTTTCTATTAGAGTTGGCCACAAATTAGATTTTTAACGGTTCAAACCAAACAACACACTTTTTTTTTTTTAATTGACTTTGGAATTTTTTGTGTTTAAAAAGAAGTTTGTTTAAATGTAATCAATAAGCGGAAGTTGTTTTGGAGTTTTATATTAAACTTCTTCTTCCTATGGAGTTAAAAAAAAAAAAAATTATTAAATATATAAAAATATCAGATTATTACATAAGTTCATTATTAAATCCCTATCTAACAGCTGGTTGTGGAAGAAGTAGCGGGTTCATGTCAAACATTCAAAATTAAGTCTACAATGGAAATAGAATTTTTGATGTTCCTTGAAGTATGTATTCGATGTTCCTTGGTAAGTATTCCTTGAAAAAAACTTTTTAGTGAATGTCCGTATGAGTGTATTGTGTATGCGGGTCTGTGTGTCTATCTTTGTGAACAATACCTATATCTTAACAATGAATAATTGCAGGATGCTCAAACTTAGTATTTCGTTTTGAAACTACTACCGCTTGGTGATAACAAGGTTTCTGGCAAAATCCTTCAATCAGAAGTGCGACTTTATTCAATGGTTTTTCACAATTATCATGAAAACCACTCCAATCATTTTCTTTAAATTTCGTATGCTAACTATATACATAAATACCTGTAACTTTTATTTGTAATTTTCCTAGGAAAATTGATTTTTTTGATGGTATTCAGGGAACTGTAGCGTTATGCTTCCCTCTAAAGTACGATTTCAGTACAATATATGATTTTACTAGATATATAATATTTATTATACATTAGAGTGATTGATAGAATTCAAATTTGTAGAAAATCGGTTAATGAAAAGTGCAACTTTATTGAATAGTTTTCTGCGTTTTTTATTTTTTTGGGGAGTTTCTTGAAAACTTGAAATGCTCACTCCAAAAGGTAAAAATATATCACTTTTATTTGAAATATTTTTCCAAAAAAACATTGACTTTAAAGGGATTTTCGGTGCTTCTCAGTTACGTTAAAATTTCACCAGACGCTACATGGTATTGAGACAGAGGGCGCCGTAATTTGCACTCAGGAATACATGTCTAATCCGTAACACCTTTTCTATGGCCAGTGGATCCGATGTATCCATGTGCTCCATCCTTACTGACCTATGGCCAGTCCAACTAAACATTATCAGTAAAAGAAATAAAATCTGGTGTGAAACACTCGTGAGAGTGTTCTGAATAAGTGCTTTCCCCAGACAAAATCATAGCTATCATCTATGATAGTAAACGGTAAATACATGCACATCTGAAACGGTAAAACATTCTTAGTATTGAAATTTTGAGTGTGTAAACGAAAAATTTTACTTTATTAAATGTTATACGATAAAATCTAGCCACTCCTATTATTACTAATAAAAAAAAAAGTGAAACACAAATTTAACTGGGAAGTTTTTCCAGATATTTGGAAAGTTTAGCGATATCTCCTGTGTTCAACATTCAGTTTTCCCTTTTTTCCTTTTTGTTGCAAGCGTGATAGAACAATACTTTATTTTATATTCTTGTCAGTGTTTTCTACACACAAGGAACTTTATAATTAGTTTGTACATAAAGAATAAAGATTTTCCTAAAAATAAAAAAATAAAAAAAGCAAAAAAGTAACCACAGATATCTAGCGGTATGTGGTCACAAGCAAAATTAATCTGTGATGTCCCCACACACACACACACACACACACATACATATCACGCAAACCCCCCTAGACAGAGGGATAGTGGTTTTTAGTAAACCAATTGTGGAAGCCCGCACGGTTGTTTCTGGTTTAGGAAGAACAGTGCCGGGGCATGTAGCCGGAGGCAAAAAGCACTACTAAACCCAAATCCTGTTAAGCTGGTATACACGCACACATACACCATCCTATGTGGCCACCCCTAACCCATGTTAACCGACCAGGAGTGGGTATAAGGGTATAAAACCATCCTGCCGTCTGTTGCCATCCTGTGCTTTCTTTCTTTCTCACTCGCTCTGTCTCTCTTGTACAGTATTCAGTCTGCTTGCTATAATAAAAATTGAATTAACATTATGAATAGAGAAGCAAACAGGGTCTAGATGTTGGATACGTTTTCATGGAGAGAGACAGAAAATTAGAAGAGAAAGAGGGAAAGTTATATTTGTATATATGATGTATGTAAGCATGTCTGGTAACTTACTAAAGGGGTTGGTTAGCTTTGTATAGAAAAAAAAATAATATTAAATAAAAAATTTAAAAAAAATCCCCTACAGTAAAGGACACAACATACAAAGTGTGTACAGTCCCTTTGTAAAAGCGTCCGCCTTAATTAGCTAACTTCATGAGACAAAAATTTTAGAACTTGTTGTTTTTTCTGTACAGCACAGAGAAGAATTCGGACGTGCGTACAGTAACCGACCCGTACACAAGTTACCAGTTGAGTACTAGATATATGTGTTACCCAGATGAACTTCCAGTGCAGCATCTCTCATTAGCAGATTATTCTTTAGAATTTTGTTTTCACTTAATTTGAAACTACGAAAAATAATTAACATTCTTATTAAAAATAAATAAAGAGCGTCTATACACTTAAAATTCAAGGCGGGTGTTGGTGTCGGGATTACGACTTGTAACTGGGAGGTCCCCAGTTAGCCCACCTGAATACACTTAAAATTCCACTTTTTCTCTTTAATACAAAATCTGGCGTGAAACATTCACACGACTTACTCTTAATACTGTTATATATTAAGTGACAAACTAACTTTAAATTTCAAATTCTGCTCATTGGACAAGTACCATCCTACCAACAGAGGCCGCTAGAGAATGATTGCTGTGTGGAAAGCTAATAAACACCTTTGAATTTTATCGTCTCAGATTGACCAAAAACAACTAAAAATAATTTTTTCCATAAAAACTTTTCAAATAAAAATTATACGTTTCCATTTATACAGCAAGCATTCCAAGTTTAAAGAAACGTTTTCGAGAACCCCCCCCCCCCTCCCAAAGCACAAAACCTATTCTGTAAAGCACAACGCTAATGTCCCCTAGAATTCATTAAAAAATCAATTTTTCAGGGGAAAATTTGCCTAATAATTTGTGTACAGACAGTGTACCAAGTTTAAAGAAAATCGTCAAGAGTTGTTTTCGAGAAAAATCTCGAAAAACTGAAGAAAAAAAATTCAGTAAAGTCGCACTTTCGGTTGATGGATTTTGCCCGAAATCTTCGTGGGTAATGCAGCGGTAGCACCTAAACGGAGTGCCAACTTTGAGCTTAATGCGACCTCTCCTTTATGTAATATTCAGTTACACACACACACACACACACACATAGACACACATACAGGCCAAAAACATTCGCATTCAGGAGACCCCAAGACAATTCGTATTTCCGGCGAAAACTCAATTTCAAAAATCTGCCACGATCGCATTACTTCCTCTTAGAGATAGTAAATAACTTAGAATTGTTGGCAGCACATTCAGTTTTTATTAATATTATATACATAGATGATAGAATCGTATAATACATAGAAATGGTGGTAAAATCGCAAAAAAAATTCTGAATAATCCATTAGTAAACGGTTGACCGATATTTTTATCAAAACTTTTTCTTGAATGCCACTACAACCGCTTAAGAAACTTGACCTGCTCAATAATATCCTGAGTGCCCACTCAGCCCGATTTTCAGACCGTATCCTAACTCCCATCATTCTTAACCCCGTCTCCACATTATCCAACCTGCGCATCCTCTCTTCCTTTCATTTGCTGACCTCCCACATGCTCGGCAAACAGATTTTTGGAAATTCTCTCGTTTCCCATCCTCTCCAAGTGTCCCAGCCATCTAAGCCTTGTTCCTTTCTTAATAGTAACCACCAGATCTTGGTACTTGAACAGATCCCATAATTCTTGGTTGGTCCTTATCTTTCAAAGTTCCACATCTTTTATTAGCCCGAACATCTTTCTTAAAATTTTTCTTTTCCAAATATTGAGAAAACATTTCTCATCTTTAGTTAATCGTCCACGTTTTGCAGCCGTATGTTTCAAAAGATCTCATAACTGTTTTAAAAATTATTAGCTTTGCTTCTCTTAAGCATCTGAACGAAATAATCTTATATGAATTTTCTGGGGTTTTTCCGGTTCGCTTAAAAAAAAAAAAGAAGTAATTTTTCATATTCCGGAGATCTCACAGCACATTCTGATTGATCCCTTTTGTAGAATTTGTGAGGCGGAGAAGGAAACGCCCATATATCTCATAACGGACTGTTTGGGCTGCGAAAAGATTAGGTTCAGGACCTTTGGCCGGAATAAGATATCGGTAGAAGAGGCTATGTCCTTTCAAGGTTATGGTCCGATTTTTGGACTGTGGTAAAACTTAGGTGGGTGAAACCCGGACCCGGAATTTTGTTCCAGAGCCGGTAGTTGTTATTCTTTTAGGGTAGCTATATGGCCCATGGAGCTTTGGATAGCGTAGAGTTTTAGCCCTCCCCCTCCTTTGAATAATAACAATAACAGCACATTATTCCGGGTCACTCAATTTCGACAATTTGATACGAGAAGCAATACATGACATGATTAACAGTAAGAGAAAGTGAAAAGTTAAAGGTAATTTGTTTACTTTCTCTGAGGACAGAGTATTGGGCTCGTGACAAATTTTTCGAAATTGTGTGTCCACCAGAAATACACGTTTTGGTCTACATATGAAATACCCTAACTAGATAATAACCGGTTAAATAAGTAATAAATTATTAATTAAAATGTAAATTGCATTTAGACAAAGTGCTATGATTGTTTCACAGCAGATATTTTTCACCAGCTAAAAAATAATGTTATCTATATTTAATATTAGGGAAATATCTAATTATTTAAATTAATATGTAAGAAGGAAGGAAGTTATTCCATTTGAATGTTTTAACTCAGAAATATTTATAAGAGCTATATAATTTAATAATAAATACATACGTGGGTAATCTATCATTAAGTTAACAAGAGAATAGAAAAAAATTAAGAATGTTACTAATGAGGCACTTTCCTAAAACAGAATTAATGAAAAATCTACCGTATTATATTAAAGTAATGTAATTCAGCCTTAATTTCTATAATTCTCTCGTTTACTATCTCAAAAAAGTAAAAATATTTTTAAAAAAAAGTAATATAATAACTAATTGTTCTAGAATTACACTACTAATATTAATTTTTATGGGACTATTATAATAATAGTATTCTATTGTTTGATCTTATTTCATCATAAATACATCCGTCTATATTAATAAATAATTACCTAGTAATTATTATGTTGATCGTAAAATTATTATGTTAATTCAAAAGATGATAAAAGTAATTAAAAATAATCCTTTATCTCAACTAACTTAGTAACTTAAATCGTTTTATTATGAATATTGTTAACAATCTGCGGGATCAATTAGAGTTTACTAGTTTAGGGAAAAAGTCTTGTAATAAATTAGTAGAATAATCATCAGGATATTTTCTGTGATAGCCTGCTTCTTTTTGTCATCGACCGGTTTCGGGCTTTCGCCCGTCATCAGGATGTTTTTGATAACATTGACTTGTACAGAGCAAATTGAGTAAAGTTGATTTAGTAGCGCAACTTTACCCAGCTAGAACACGGACTCTCGGTTTGGGTTGCAAAATATCCCTCTTGAGTTAATTGAAAAACTTTACTCCTTCAACAAGACATCGCAAGGTAACAATCGTCACGTTAAACGTTCTCAGTAATCGAAGATTTTATTTTTGAACTCCTACACGCAGCTTACTGCCTAAATTTGTCACTCTTTGATTACCATCTCTTCCGCTTTTGACATGGCCACCAGGATGGCAGAAAATTTACTAAAACAGAGGAGGTGAAAAATGAATGTTTGTGGTTTTTTTGCCTCTAAAGATAGCTCCAGGACATTGTTGGTTCATAGATAGGTTCAAGTTATAGAAAATTGTGGCCTGTATTTCGAGGAGTAAGCTTAGTAGGTGAGTAAAGAAACCATTTTTGATTTGTAAAGTGAAAAACGCAAAGGCTTTGTATTACATCCCGATTTATATAAATTATAATCTAATAGAATTATTCAAAAGTTAAAATACTTTACTTAAAGAATGGGATCAATGGGATATAATAAAATAATCAAAGTAACAGAACTACTGTAACATTAATTCGGAATACCATGATTTATTTTGTATTGACACTATAACAGAATTTCCCCAAATTAACATGTGACTGATAGGAATACATAAAATAACATTTTTCCAATACACAATAATTGTCATAAGACAAAATTAACCTTATCTCTTTATACACGCATGGTTCATACTACTCACTCTCTTTTCCGTTATCTTTACTTGCGCACATGGAATTACGCCCAGTGCGCATGTCCACTGGAGTGGGGACATCCACTCCTAAATTCAAATTATTTATTTTAAAATTATTATTTCTTAGAGCCGTAACACTTTGTTACACCGTTTTATAAATAAATGTATAAATATATATATATATAGGTACGCATTTCATGTTGAAAAAAAAAAATCTGGCGTGAAACATTCTTACTGCTATTAATGCATTTATATACAAAATGGCAAATTTTCTGTAAAATTCAAATTTTGCTCATTTGTCCTACGATAAATATAGTGACGGTGGGGGAGGAAGTACAAATCAACCAATCCAAGAAGGTAGGGAAGTGAAGAGTGCGCCAATAACAAGACCAACCCTATACCTATATTTGAAATTTAACTTCACCAATTCTGCAAACATATTCCAAAATCAATTTTTTTTTTTAGAAAAATATTGCAAATACAAGGATAGGTCGTGTATTTGTGCAGTGAGCATTCCAAGGATAAAGGAAATGGTTCTAGTCATTTCAGAGATAATTCCAAAACACTCACAAACCTATACTGCAAAAAATCTGATTTTCGTAACCGATTTTCTTTCAATTTGGATTTCTAGCAATATTTCTAAAGTACTTCATCAATATTATAGAACCATACACTGTAATGTTCCACCAGAAACTCACCTCCCACCCAAAATACTTGTGGAATATTTACTGGGAATTATTCCACTTGTTAAAGATTGGGATTCAGGGGACGGTGTAATAAGAATAAGTTCCGAATTTTTCTTTTGAACTGTACATTTATTTCTGTCACTACACGTAAATTACAATGATAACCCGATTCCTGGTCTTCAGCGGGCAACGTTGATGTGCAACGCACTGGTAATGGGCTGGTTAGTGATGTAGATCACATGCAAATCCTAGGTACTGGCGTCTGAAGCTATGGATGCGAAAACAAGCCCCACGATCCAGCTTCTAATCAAAGAATAGAGCAATGTTAATAAAAGAAAATACACCTTTATTAATCGCTACAAAAAAATAATGTATTTAAAATGCCACAATGTCTTGTAATAAGTTGAACAACTCCAATTAAGGGTCATATGATAAAGTTATACAACCTTGAAATAAGTGCTGGCAGAAGTTAATGTAGTACATGCACAAAAAGTTTAGTTAACCAAAAGAAATACCTGGATGTGAAGATTCCCAGGGCACGAGAAGTGAGATAAAAGTACTGGCCACACTGTTGAATAAGGCTGTGTTATTCAGCTATTAAATTCAACTGGTACTAGTTCCTTAAATGAGTTAATATTTAAATAATTAATCACACTGCACTTGAAGTTGTCAGTGATTAATTGGATCGTTCCAATTGAGTTGATGATTACAGTAATGTATACAATATTATAAAATGCTTCTTTAAGGTTGCCAAGTCCTCTGCTAGTGAAGCAAGAATGTTAAAATAGATATTGGCAATAATAATAATAATAATAATAATAATAATAATTAGAGGAAATTAGGATGGAAAGGACCAAATAACTGTTCTCACCACTAGCCTAGGCGTTCCAACCTGATAAAGAATTAATTGCGAAGCTGCAATAACTCCTCTTGAAAGTGTTTGTGACGAGATGTCTTCAATAAAATTAGATTCAGTTGTAAGAATTAGCTGCTTGGAGCTGCAATAAAGTTGAGTTCCGATTGAAGAATAAGCATGTGCTGTAGTATACAAGATGGCGTCAGCGGTCAGGAGCAAAAAAGAATAAGCAGTGTTAGCCTTAGCACTTGAAACAGAACTAAAATTCACAGCCCTATTAAGCGCTGCTTACTAGATCAGACATGTTAGACAACATGATCCTTTAATCAATGCAGTATTGTGCAAGGCACTAATTGTAACGTAGTGTAAAACAAATAAAAAATAGAATGAATTCTCATATAAATAGAATAGTAAAAAATACAACTGGATCAACCGTGTGTAAGGTTCAGTAACGGGGGGGGGGCTCCCACAACTAATTGTTTCCGCCGTTATCAATTCGCGTAGAAATACGCGACAATACTTTTCCAAGTAAAATGTTTCAAATTAAAGTTATAGATATTTCGGTGTATCGATTAATATACGAAGTTTAAAGGAAACTGTTGTGGCTATTTGCGAGAAAAACCACATAAAACAAAAAAAAAATACTAATTATTCAGTAAAGTCGCACTTCAGGTTCATGGACTTTGACCTTCAACCTTCGTATCAGATGTAGTACAAATTAGATATCAAGTTTGACCTTTCTGGGACTAATTTTAATTTTTGAGATATTTTGTTCACATAATACACATACATACAAACCATCGCTAAAAACTTTTTTTTTCCTACTCAGGGGACCTCAAAATATGTATTTCTGATGAGAATTGAATTTCGAAAATTTTGGCACGATCTCTCTTTCAAGGAATATTTAACGTAGCAGCTCCTCCGCAATCCACCAAAACTGAATTTTCCTGGGGGAATAAAATGTTTTAAACAAAAGTAGCTTAGTTTTCTTTTGTTTTTATTTTTTCAAATAAATGTGCAATATGGAGAATTATCGAAGTTTAAAGAAAATCGTTACGAGTCACTTCCGTTACAAATTTAAAATTTTCTCTTTATCGTAATACTTTCTCTTATAGCAGTGAGAGATTGTAAAAACTATTTTATAGTATATTTTAGGCTAGGTATTTGTGTTGTTGTTTATAAAAATACCTGACATGTATATGAAATAGTTTAATATCTTGGATATATGTTTGTAGACAGATCCCCAAGTATGTGGTAAAGAAAGCCGTGGTAGAATTCGAAAGACGAATTGTATAAAGAGACTGAATGTCCACAACATATTCACCCTGAGTACATAACACTGTCCGTAAAGAATTTCCTTTACAATCTAACTGATTTGTTTGTGCTCAGATCATATTCACTCTCTATCTCACTCCCTCCTTCTCTCTCAAACTTCAATTCACCACTCTTTACACACACCTACCAAGCTTCTATATATATATAAAACATAAGACGTGGCACAATTTAATCAAAAACAAACCCTGGAGATATGAACAAAGTAATCGTCCAACATACTGGCAAGGTATATATTTGTAGTCAAATATAGTGCGGTAGGTGCTAAGAGATATTGGAACTGAGACTTCCCATACTCAACTACAATTTCTTCTTCAAATCCATGCTCTTATTATTGCTGCCAATATAACCTATATATTTATAATAATTTATAAATTCTCCATTGACTGAAATGGCCATTTTCTAGAACATCGCCAAAAAAAACAAAAAAAAACTGAAAAATCCATTCAATAAATTAGCACATCTGGTTGAGGAATTTTAACAGATAATTCCCATGGTGATACCCTAATGAAATGTCATGTTTGAACTTTTGTGCGATTTTCCGTGTTACCTTTATGCTGTTCACAGATCATTTTCTAAATGATTCCACTTTTTCGGACTCCGGGAATCTCAAAACTTACCTATATTTCCGGTGAAAACCCGGTACAGAAAATTTGACACGATCGTAATACTTCCTCTTTGTTAATCGTAATACTCGCTCTTTTTCTATCAATTTTCTTCAAACTTGGAAAATTTGGTCAACAGATTTAACTCTTATTAATATTATACAGATAATAGAATCATATACTAATACATTCTGAAAAGACACATTACAGGAAAACCTAATCTTACAGCTCCCACTGAACACACTTTCTCCATTAAAATAATTATGGAGATTCCTATAGATTCTTTTTTTTCCTACAGATTTACTTTTTTTATATAGTGGGCTTTTTATAAAATTAAAAGCGCGGTTTGGACATAATCCCAAGTCACTGCAACGCTAGGATTTTTTTTAAAGTTTAAAAGAAAATACTTGGAACTATTTTTGAGAATATTTGGAGTCATTTCCGGTTTACCATTTTTGACAGAATTTTGAATTATGCTGAATAAACATACATGCACATAACCTCATAGACCAATTGAAACTAGAAACCTCACTTTTTCGTATTTAGAGAACCCAACAAAAAAAAACTTAATTTTGAAAATTTGACCCTATTCCAATATACCCTCAATTACTATTATTATTATTATTGCCATAATTTTATTGACAATTCTTGCTATAAACATTCTGTCACTATACAATTAACTTCTAACATTAATAAAAAATTCATAACATGCTACACAGTCAGTCAGTTATTGATTACATTTAACAGCCAACATTTTCACAGTCGAAGGTAATTTGGAAATAATTATAATTATTATTGATAAGTGCTCTCACTCTCTCTCTCTCTGTCTGTCAGTCTGTCTCTCTCTCTCTCTCTCTATATATATATATAGTAAAATGTTATCAAAGATTATTAAGTATAGATAAATGCAAGTGCACAATAGATATATAGATGCCAGTAGGTGACAGCACGCAATTCATGATAAGCGTATACCAAACACACCAAACAGGCCGGTTTGAAACTCTGCCCAAATGAATAATTACAAAAGATAATTGTATTCATTATTAAGTTGAAATTTAATATGGGCGCATAAATCCTGTTATTCACATTTCTATATCTTAATTTTCTCTTACTGCTGTTAAGAGAAAGTCTTGAGATTGTGTCACAACTTTAGAAATTGTTCTAAAATCCGAAAAAATCTATGTTTAAAGTTCCTTCTTAACCTCTTGAATAATCAAAAAAGAAAAGAAACAAAATTTTAAAAAATTGGAGTACTAGTTATCAAATTTGGAATATAAGCAATGCAGCCACCTTTATAATAATATTATACCAATGAAAGCATCATACATTGCACTGAAGTGGTACTTCATTCATTTGCCCTGCCCAAATGGGCAACCATTTACTCTGCGGAACTATTGGCTGTATTGGAAGCAGTAAGATATGTAAGAAATCTGAACTCAGAAGATTCCAGATTTCTAATTTTCTCGGATAGTCAAAGCGCGCTACTGAAATTAGAAAATGCATCAGGAAAGTTAGAAACAAATCCATTAATTATTTTAATAAGAGAAGAATTCCATAATTTGAAAGTTGGTAACAAAACAGTGTATCTTTGCTGGGTGAAAGGTCTTTCAGGAATTAAGGGTGAGGAGATTGTGGACCAAATAGCAAAACGAGCAGCTGTAAAGGGGTCTATGACGACAAACTGTTATTTTCCTTATACGGACTTGAAGCCAAATCTTAGCTCCAAAGCTCGCCTGAAATGGCAACTTAACTATAATAATAATCCGAAAGAGAGCATTTATAAAACCTTATTTCCAAAACTCCCTAGTTTAAGCCGCAAGCTACATATAAGGCAGTGTGTAAGACAGTTTGTAGTTTGAGGTCAAACCACGGAATATGCAAAAAATATTTGCAAACAATTAATAAATCAGACACTGCAACTTGCAGAAAATGTTGTGTAGAAGAAGATTTGGAGCATATCCTAAGGATCTGTCCATTGCACAAAACAGAGAGAGCTGTCTTGTTTCATAATCTGAGTGGTCTGGTACCACAACCCTTCTCTTACAGAACTTTGCTACAAAGCAATAATTATAAAGTTTATTAATATATCGCAGACTTTGTAATGCACTGTCAAATAGACATTTAGCGCACTATAGATTTTACCCATATTTATGGTGATTAAAATCTTATATGTTATAATTTGATTATGGCTTATGGCGCTTGCTAATGCCGAAAAAAGATCCTCTCTTAGCTGTAAGAGAAAGTAAAAATACCAATTTTGATTTTAATTTGTCACTTAGTACTTTAAAATCATATTAGTTTTCCATATCAACTTTTTTTCACCCGGAAAAAGTACATAATTATGTATAATTTTGATATGAAAAACAATTTCTAAAAAATCAATGCAAACAGATAGCAGCAATTAGGCCTATGAAGTTTCATGGCACATGTCCAGTGGTCATTGATCTAATAACAAAACTAGGCCGGTGATTAATAAATAAAAATTTATGTAAATTATTCATAACACCCTTTACCACACCAATTGGGTATTGATTTTTATATACCTAATTTCATTGGATAATATTTGTTTGCTTTGTTCATCATAAATTGTTTTATAAAAATTATATTTGTTGTATCTCTATACAATTAATTAAATGAATAAAAAAAACTTTTAGAAATCAAATAATTTTTTTCATTTCTCTTTATCCTAGTAAGAGGAAGTCACCGGAATCGTGTCAAATTTTCGACATTGTATTTCCACCGGAAATACATATTTTGAGGTGACCTGAACCTAACAAAAAAACTGTTTTTAGCGAATGATCTATCTGTGTGATTGTGTGTATGTGCGTGTGAACAAAATATTTTAAATACAAAAAATCTTAGGAACCTCAATTTGCTATTACGGTTAACGTATTCGCATGTGTCAATAAGGAATTAGTTATAATCGATTAAACCTGCTGATGGTTTTTTTTTAGTCCCCCCTCCCTATTTTTTTATAAAACTGGCACCACGATTTATTTTAAACTTAAGCTACACAATAAAGCTTTTTAAAATAGGCAACCTCTATAATTACACCAGTATATAGACAAGGGACTCCACCTGGTGGCAGTTAACAGTAACTGAACGTTTGGTAAAAATTCTAACTTTTAAGTTAATTTCTCAATGAAAATTATTGAGACTTAGACAAAAAGCTGGAGCTCAAACGTATATCCTAATTTCTTTCACTAATGGAAACAGAAGTATTGCGTTCATTCAAATTTGAAGAAATTAAGTTCTCCAGGGGGGCCCCGGGTCCCCAAAATAAAAAAAAATGTGATTAGCAAATGTCTCCAGATATATATATTTATATATACATGTGTGTGTGTGTGTGTGTGTGTGTGTGTGTGTGTGTGTGTATGTATGTATGTATGTATGTATGTATGTATGTATGTATGTATGTATGTATGATGTATGTATGTATGTATGAATAATCCGTCAACAAGAAGTGCGATTTTACTTAATTCTGTTTTTTTCAGTTTTTCATGTATTTTTCGAAAACAGGTCCAACTTTTTCTTAAAACATCGTATACTATCTACATACCCGCCACTTTAATTTGAAACATTTTTCAAGGAAAATTCATTTTTTGGGGCAAACTGGAAGAACAGTAACATTAATTTTTTCCACTTAAGTACAATGTATGTAATATTACTTAAGTAGTACTTAAGTATATAATATTATTATATATTAAATGCATTGCTAGAATTCTAAATATTTAGAAAATCGGTGAACCGGAACTGTGTGACTTTATAGAATAGATTTTCTGAGTTTTTGATTTTTTTTTCAAAAACGACTGCAACGATGTTCTTTAAACCTGAAATGCTAACTGTACAAATATAAGCGTATTACTATTATTTGAAAAAGTTTGCCGAAAAAAGGATTTAATTAGTTCTGCGGAAATTTTGGTGTTAAATTTAAAATGTTATGTAGGTTTCATTTAATGTTACCGGCGCTCTTTCTAGATTAGAATGGAAACCCTGCCCGGGCAGTGATGGGCAAACGATTAAAATTTGAAGTTGAAAGAAAATTGGGCACTTTATATATAGCTGTAGTTACAGTAGTAAGAGAAAGTCGTCAGATTGTTTCACACCAAATGATTTTATTTTCCTTTACTCCTTGCAACAACAGGAAATATTGAGATCGTGCCAGATTTTCGAGATTGAATTTTAACCGGAAATACATGTTTTGCGGTCCCTTGAGTCCAAAAAAGTGTTTTTTAGAAAATGGTCTGTATGTAGGTGTGTGTGAGAGCAGAATATCTTAAAAACAAAAAGTTACAAGAAGTTCAAACTTGGTATCAGACCCGAAGATTTCCGGCAAAAATCTATCAACCGCAAGTAATACATTACTAAATGGATTTTACAGTTATCTCGAAAACAGTTAATCGATTTTCTTTAAACTTGGACTATTAACTTCACATATTACTATCATTTGTAACATTTCTCCAGAAAAATACATTTAAGGGCACTTTTGAAGGGGTGGTAGGGTTATGGTTTCTTCCAAAGTGCTATTTCAGTTTATTACACAATTTTTTCTATCATCTATATAATATTAATTAGAATTAAATATGTTGTTGATATTCCAAGTTTGAAGAAAATCGGATGACTGCAAGTGCATTTTTACTGAAAAATAGTTTTCAGTTTTCTGCTATTTTCTCTAAAACGGCTCCAACGATTTTCTTACATCTACACGTACAAGAGATACAACTTATAGTTACAATTATTACTTTTCTTTCAGTAATTACGCATATAAAGTTCTACAACTTATTTCAAACATTACTCCGGAAAAATTCATATTAGAGGTCTTTTGGGAGAAGGGTTGGGTTATGTTTTTCTCTAATTAGCAATTTCAGTTCATTATTCAATTCTGTCAACTAAATAATATTAATTAGAATTATATAAGTTGCCAAAATTCTCCGTTTAAAGAAATTCGGTTGACCGGAAGTGCGATTTTACTGAGTAGATTTTCCAGTTTTTTGTGATTTTTCTCCATAAAAATGCCATAAACACTAATAACAATTACAGAGTGTATAGAAAATTTGCCATTTCGCAATAAGAGAAAGTCGTATGAGTGTTTCACACCAGATGATTTTTTATTTTTGTTATAATGAAAAGCATGTAACATATGGACAATTATTTATTGCAATTTTAAGAAAAGAGTTGATTCCCAAGTTAACAGTTGAGCGTGAAATGACAGAGTAATGCTAAATAAATTAATAAAAAGTAGGCGGCAATAATTTCATCTCCTATAGAATTAAGAAAATCTAACAACCTCTAATTGGAAACTGAAATAATTAAAAGGTTCTTACTTAATTAGTATTGCTAATTAGTAATAAATGATGCGAATAAAAATGGATACAATTAGTAAAATTAGCTCATTAACAGTATAAAAGGAAATTCTGCCGTTGATGAAAGAAAAAATACTGTTCAAATACTTTGTCTACTATATTTGAAAAAATTAGTGTAAAATAATCGATATGATTTCACTACATGACATTAGTGCGCAAGTTTTTATTAATTGATAAATTCGTTTTTAACAAAATTTTAAATGTTAGAAACAGAAATTGAAGATCTTTCTTCATCTGAAGTATATACATAAACTTTATATTCTATGAAAAGGGGCCATACTATAAAATGGGTCATTCTATGAAAGGGGCCATACTATAAAAGGGGGCCATTATATGAAAGGGGCCATACTTTCATAGTTGCAATAAGACAAAATAATCCCGTGTGAAACATTCACATTATTTCTCTTATGCAGTCTACTTAGTATAATTGACCACTTTGCTTCATACCTATAATTCTTACTTAATGTTTATTTGTCTTCATTTTGTATCAATGTTAGAATTAAAATTAATAAAAGTACCTATTAATAAAGTAAGCATAACCTCTTTCCTTCCACAAAACTTCGGTCAGTCTTAATTTCATAATTTATAAAATTAATATCATTTATAAATAATCATAAAGAGTTAAATATAAATTTCCACCAGAAAAGGCACAAAAAAAAGAGAGGGGAGTAGAAAAATCAATTTCTATTAATCCAAAGATATTTTAGTGATGAAATGCAGCATCATTTTAGTGCCAATATTCACTAGAATATTTCATGAATATATTTCAATATAGTTTACAGTCCCGGAATACTGGATATATAATATATATATATTTGTGCACGGCGGGGAGGATGAAGTGGGAAATGGAAGATAGGGCATCATGTCTCCCATCACTATATCCCCCTATAGGTATCAAATAAATTCAATGATAGCTTCAGTACAACCAATGGCCTAGGTTATATTAAAGATTGATGGCCACTAGTAGATATAATTCCAGCCCAAATTGGACATATTATGAGCTCCAATGTAATCTTACTTATTTCTCTAGCTCTCTTATCTCTTGGCCTTTTTTATTTACTTTCTCTATTACTGGGCTGGTCAGACACAGTATTGCGCTCGTGTCGAATTTTATGAAATTGAATTTTTTACATCGGAAATATACGTTTTGAGGTTTCCTGAGTCCAAATAAGGTTTTTTATTTTATAAATAAATTAATCTGGGTGTCTATGTGTATAGTCGGCATAATTGCAAAATGGAAAATCTCAGCAAGTTCATACTTGATATTCAGTTTAATATCAAGCGGACACGATGAATAAGTATTTTTCAGTATTCCTGCGATTTTTTTCGTAAAATGCCTTCAACGATTTTCCTTCAAAATGCATTACATACTTGTCAAGATAGATGACTTCTATTTGAAACTTTTTCCCAGGAAAAATTCATTTAAGAGGGGGTTTCAGGGGAATGGTGATTTGGGGTGGCGTTAAATTTTCCTCTAAAGTGCCAATTCAATTTATTATATACACTATTCTATTCAAATATATAATATTAATTACAAATAAATATGATGGTCAAAATTACGCGTTTGAAGAAAATCGGCTTCATCGGAAGTAAAAACATCTCCATCTCTTTCACTTTTTTTGCGACTTTCTTCATCAAGTCACCAACAGGAAAGTTGTTTCATTAAACTTGGTTTACTAATCCAACATTCTGAGACGTTACCACTTTTGTTTGAAACAGTTTTCCGAGAAAATTTATTTTAGAGAGGTTCTCAATGGGGGGGGGGAACTGGAAAGTCGTATGAATGTTTCACACCAGATTTTTTCCTTTCTCTTACAGCTGGTCAGAGGAAGCTGCCATTAATGCCCAATTTTACGAAATTAAATTTGCCACCAGTTTTTAGCATCCAGTATGTGTGTGTGTGTGTGTGTGTGTGTGTGTTTGTGAACAAAATATCTGCAAAAAAACAAACTAAAAATCGTTGAAAACCATAAGCTTGATATTCTTTTTTAAAGAATTGCATCAAACGGAAAGGTTTCGGCCAAAAACAACCGAACATATCAGCTATGTTCATCAGTAGTGCAATTTTAATGAATGGTTCCAAGTTCTTTTGGAAATTTCTCGAAAACTATCCAAACGGTTTTCTTGACAGTTGGAATGCTAATTAGATTAGATTAAATTCTGTTTTGGCAAACAATCTTTAGCAAGCCACCGTGATCTCTAATGGCATCCATAATTAGAGTACTCTCTCCAATTTTGTCTGTGTAATCAGGCTTAGGAGTTGGAGAGAGAGTGCTAGGTAAAGTTCGAAGGCGTCAATTTCTCCTCCCCGAAGAGGCGGAGTATCAGCCACCCAAAACCTTTGCACACACTGTTTCCTTCTCATCTTGATAAAAACTTAGACAGGTATCTTGTCAGATGCATGAGGTGCATATGGTGGCCAGTAAGAAAGCTTACAGTCATCCGTATGTCCCCATGGCTGGAATAGTCCTGTAGTAAGCCTCAACGATTACTTAAGCTTGTTAGCCAGCCTGTCACCATCAGCATTTGGAAAACTAATTGCGAAGATAAGTATAATTTTTATTTTCTCTTACCTGCTGTGGGTCAACAAAATATTTGAAGATCAAAGATTACAGTAAGCTTAAACTTAGTATTCTGTTTGTGTTTACTAACCACCGCATGAGACTCGAAAGTTTCGGACAAAATCCATCAACCGGAAGTGCGGTTTTACTAAATTTTTCCGTTCTTTTTAGTTTTTCCAGATTCTCTCGAAAACAGCTACAATGATTTTCTTTAAACTTCGGATACATCCAAATACCTTCCGCTTTTACTTGGAATATTTTCAAGGGAAAATTTATTTGTATAGGTGTTCTGGGAAATCTGTAATGTTACATTTTAATTTTTTAAATTTAAGTTATTCAATGTTTTGGCGCTATCTTTTTGAATTAACACAATTCAATTTCTATCTTTTACCTTCAATTTTATAATTGCATTAACTGTAGTTAGAGAGAAAGTCACGCGACCCGAAGTTTTCTGTAATTTTTCAAAAACAGAAAGAGAACAATAAAAGTGCGTAAAAAAAAGAGAACATGTCCTCTTAAAAACAGTCCTGTTAGTTGTATAGTACCCAAAGAAGAATAAAAATGCAAGCGTGAGGTCATTTGTTAATGCATTAGAATGGTGAGAGAGGGAAACTGTAGATATTGTAGGCACATAACTGCAATTGAAGTGGTGTCCATTCTGTTTGAATGAACTTCCTCCATCTCATCTTGGTTACTTTTACAAATGGATCGGTTACTTTTGGCTTACTTCCCTTTTACTAGGGGACACTGTTGAGAAAAGACCGCTTTTGAATAATTCTTACAGCCCTTGACCGTCGCCAACCGAATTAACTTGAAACTTTCCCCTAGGAGTCATATTTCAAGAAGTGGCGAGTGGAACGATAGTAATGAGACTTGTTTTTGTGTGAATGTGAGATAGACAGACATACAGACAAATAAATACAGAGGACACGGTGGTTGTGGTGGCAGTGTGGGGAGAGGTGGAGGGCTTTGGGGAATGATATCCGACTGAGAACTACCTCCTCCCCACCAACTCTGTTCTTACTTCCACAGCCGCCCCCCAAAAACTACTTCAACATCATGTTTTCTCTCACTCTCTGGGCCGCCCCCACTCCTCTATACACTTCTAACGTCTCTCATGCCTGCTCTCTCAGTCGAATCACTTAAGATCATGACTTGTTAAATACTTAATGTCGGCCTGCCTATCCTACCACTTGGATACGACCACTCAGACCAGATCCCATTACACAACTTTTAATGCAATGCCAGTTTCCCTATTTATTTCTGAGTGCATTAGCAACTTGGGTAGAAAATGTACACCTAAATTGAGTTTGTTGTCGTTGTATACCATCATGGTATTCGTTCTACTATGTTAGGTTTTACATTTGGGACTGGATACATAAATACAGTTTTCCTTCCTTTTATATTAATTACATCCATTTCTATGTATTAATATTTTACTTTTCATAAATTTACTATTTCTTTTTATACTTCAAAGTGAAGTACATTAAACCACCAAGTCCAAATATGTCTAGACAGGAAACATTCCCGAGGACTGAACATATATTTGTTCATAATCATTATTTATTTCTAGAAACCAAAAGCGAATGTCCTGTCATCTCCTAAATTCTGTGATCCTCTAATGTTATCCTTTGCGGACGACAAGGTCATATTATCGAGTCTTGGCAAAATATTCGGCAAAAATTAAAGAATTCTCAATTCCCATTCTTTCTAATGCAATAGCTTTAAACTCTTCTAGTGAAGTTTCAAAGTTTTGTACTAGACCTTTGTAAATAGAGCTTGTAGTCTCGTAGGATACGAGCGAATGGATTCCCTCCCTTATTGATCAGCATCCTTTAACAAAAGTAGATATCTCTCTATAGCTAGTTTAACCAATGTCCATGGACTAGTCTTCACCAGAAATGCCTAAAGCTGTTGCGGTGGAGTTAGAGAGAATGCTGTGGGTACGCCCTTTTTCAAATTTTCCAGCCTGTGATTTTCAGGCTACCAATTGCGTGCATAACTAAGGGCTATTGAGCTCTCGCTAGAAAGGCTGTATGCTCTCTGGTGGTTAGGAAAGTGGTGCGTTTTATAGGCTCATAGGTCGCTAAACATTTTTTGATTCCAGATGTGTCGGTGCCTGATAAATGAGATCTCTTAACAGGGAGCAAGTGTTGCTATGCAGTGAATGTTAGGCCATTGCAACATTGCAACGAATAAGCAACAGGCTTTCAAGGACGGTATCTCAAATTCAATAGCCTACAGCAGTCCTCCTGTCAATGATTTAAAAAAATGATAAAGGTCAAACAAAAAGTCATCTAACAAAAAAGGCTGATGTGAAACACTCACAAGACTTTCACATACTCCAATTTACATAGATATATATAATCTGTTCTTTTTCGAACTTTAATATATAACGCTTCTTCTTATTTTAATTTATTTGTTTAATTGAACTAATTATTAGTTCGATTCATTTTTTTTTTATGTTGTTACGAGAAATTCAATTTCGATTGAGTTAGCTCATGCGTAGATTTCAAACTTTATAGTACTCTTTCAATAATTTGCGGACTGCGCCACATACACGAAATTAATATAAAGTCTAGCTACAAACTCCAGGTATAAGAAAAGTTTTTAACTAATATGAATTTCTTGGAGAAATTTTTGAGGGTGTTTAACATCATTTTATATTGTTCCAAATATAAAATGTAGATCTTGCTTTTCTTCGCAATTCCGTTTTGCCTCCTTTTTCAACCTTGGAGTCGAAAATTCCGAGTTTTATTCTTTATAGCTCACATTAATTATATAAAACAGTAAATAATATGTCAGAAATAACTTGATTTTTTTTTTTGTTATAAAATGTTTTTATTGCACATTTTGGTAACTTACAAAATACCTACGACGAGAAAATTAGTAAAATAATTCTAAACAAAATTTTTCATAGAAATAATTAGATATAAATAATTAACGAATCACAGCGTAGAAGTAAACGTGTCAAATATGGGCTTGGTCAACTCTAAATTTCTGATTGGCCTAACATCCACCTATATTTCACACCTTCACTTCTACGCGGTGATTGGTTAATTATTTATATGAAAAATCTAGTTTAGAATTTTAATTGTATTAATTTTCCCATCGTAGGTATTTTATAAATTATCAAATTGTGCAATAAATTTTTTTTATAATAAATGCAAAAAATTATTTATTTATAATATAATATTTACTGTTTTATATAATTAATATGAGCAAACAACATAGAGAAACTCAAAATTTTCATTACATTGATAAAAAAGAAGGCAAAACAGAATTACGAAGAATTGCAAGATTCCATAAAAGTCCGCCATTTTGCATATGGCCGTTTATAGTAATGGAAGAAAATAAAATTGATGTTAATCACCCACAAACATTTCTCCAAGGGATTCATAATATTTAGTTAAAAAACTTTCCTTAGATCTGGAGGTTTCAGCTAGACATTACATTAATTTTATGTATGTGGCGCATTGCACAATATATTGAAAGAGTACTATAAAGATTGATATCTACGCATGAACTAATTCAATTAAAATCTAGTTTCTCCCAACAACATAAAAAAAAATTTTTAAAGAGATAATCATTAAAAAACCTATTCAGTAAAGTCGTACTTCCTGGAACCGAATTTCTTCAAACTGGGAATTTTGGCAACTTAAATTCTAATTAATATGATTTAATCGACAGAATTGTATAGCACATTGTTGAACTGAAATAGCATATGAGAGGAAAACATAACCCCCTTCCCCTTAAATTCTCTTAAATGAACTTTCCCGGAGAAATATTGTAATAAAAGGCGTAGCTCTTTGTATATGCAGTTGATTCACTAAGTTTAAAGAAAATGGTCTCTGAGAAAATTACAAAAAACGGAAAAAAACCATTAAGTGGTACTTCTGGTTGACGGATTTTGCCCGAAATGTTCGTGTTTGATGCGGTGTTATTACCTAAATGAAATACCAAGTTGAGCTTCCTGCAACTTTTTCTTTTTGAGATATTCTGTTCACACACATCCACCCCCACATACTTTTTCTAAAAACCACTTTTGTGGGCTCATGGGACTTCAAAACGTGTATTTCCGGTAAAAACTCAATTTCGAAAATCTGGCACTATCGCAATACTTTCTCTTACTATTATTAATAAGAGAAAGTACAAAAATAAAACAAAAGTCGTGGAATGTTGGCGGAAGTTAGTCAGAGGAATGCTGTGTGGGAAGCTATGGAAGGAAGGTGGCCTCTGGATCTTCACAGAAAAACATTTATGGCGTGTTTCTGAATGATCACTGGCCACGACTATTTACAAAAGCATCTTTGTCAAATAGGCGTAGTGTTGGGATCAGAATTAAGGGAAGGGTAGAATTAAGTTGCGTTCTGTGGCACTCGCGAAGATATTCGTCCCATTTAAACTCATGCCCCATCTTGACCGAAGTAAAACCGCCAAGGAAAAACGATAATAATTCCATTGTGAATCTCCTGGGCTTATTTTGTTTGAATAAGATAAAATTTTATATTTATTTTCATGGGAGTCGTAGAATCGCCAAACAGTGTAATTTGTTTTATGGAAATAATGTAAAAATAGAAAGGATAAATCCATTATCAGTATTAGTCAGAGTTTATGACTTCTTGTAATAAAAATTTCTGACTTCTTATTTATTCATTCATTAAACAGGATGATCCGACCTAGTGACGTCATCTTCAGCTAGTTATTATCGTTATTATTTTCTGATTAATATGTAAGCATTACTGTATAATTTGTTCATTATTTAAAAGTGCAAAAAATAAAAATAAAAGGGTCCAAGATGGTAGAAAATGTTTACATATAGATTTGTTGAAATGTTTATTGATAGAAATAAGAATGGCGAGCATATAAGTCGGGGTAAGTGGGTGGGAATTGTGTAGGTTTTTGTTATATAATAGGCCATGGGCAGCCTATTAGGAGATAATTCAAGTCAAATAGGAACATACCGTGAGCAGTAGGTGAGCCCTGAAGGACCATTATCCCAAAGGGAGCTAGCAAGATCTGTAAACAAGGGGCCTAACTGGACCTACTACATAAGAAAATGGATGGGAGATATAAATAATTGGACAGAAAGGAGAAGAAGGGGAAGGTTTAAAGGAAAACGAAGGACATAACGAGCTGTTGCTTTCCCATTCCCTCCTCCGTGTGGCCGGGGAGGTAACTTGGCCTCCGTTAGTTCCCTGTATGGTCCGGGGCTCATATCAATCTCTCTCTCTCCCTATTCGTTATCATGTCTGTTCGTCCCATTAAGTTTTCAATGCATTGTTATGTCCCTGCACCATCCCTACTTATTAATATTTTATTATTTTTTGTTTTAATTAAATGAAACAATTATTTAATCAACATTGTTTTGGTTTTGAGTATATAGAACATAACAATTTAAACTATAAGCTACGAATAGAATGCGATAAAGTCTTGGATTATTTTTTAGCGGACACGTGAGTATCATCCTTCGTAAAAGGTTTTTGAGGAAATGAAATTCCTTTGCAGAATTTTTGGCTATCAACTGCCTTTTCGGATCTCCTGGTGATATACGCGAACCGAATATAACTTTAAACTTCCTGCAATTTTGAATTTCTTTTACTCCTAGTATGAGAGGAAGTATTGAGGATCGTGTCAAATTCTCGAAATTGAGTATTCTCCGGAAATAAATGTTTTGAGGTCCCTGAGTATGAATCCTGAGTATTTAGCAAATCTTTCGTATGTATATCTGTGTGTGTGTGTGTGTGTCTTGTGTGTCAGTGTGTGAACGAATCTTAAAAATCGAAAAATTCCAGGAAGTTCAAACTTGGAATTCCGTTTAGATACTACCATCGCATCTGACACGAATAGAACAGAATAAAAACGGAGGGGGAACAAGCCTCATTCCACTGCGACCTACAAGACGAGGTTTATTGTGCTTTGCCCTCCTAATCAGTCCTAGCAAAGTTGAGAGCGCTCCGTCATGAAGCTCATAGCTTCGGGATTGCCTGTCCCCAATGGAAGAAACCTTGTCCTCGCCAGGCCGGAGCACTCGCAGAGGATGTGCACCGGGGTTTTTTCCTCCGCCTTGCAGAATCGGCATACTGCACTATCTGCAAGTTGTAGATGGTGCATGTGTCCGTTCAGACTACAATGCTCAGTTAGTAGACACACAATTAGCCTTATAACCCTTCGGCTATGGCTCAGTAGATCTCTAGAGAATTTATGCAAATGTCTTTTAATAAAGAGCTTTGCCTGCCTCTGTCCTGGTGTTCTCTCCCACCAAAGCAGACGCTGTTCTCTATCCAACCTTTAATAGAAGTTTGAATAAGGCTCCTGGACAAGCCCCAGAAGAGTTCGGGCCTATAAAGGTATTCTGCGAACCCTCCCTCGCTAGGGCATCCGCCCTTCTGACACGAAGGTCTCGGGCCAAATCTATCAACTGCAAGTGCGACTTTACAGATTTTTTTTTTTAGTTTTTCGTGATTTTCTTGAAAACAGCTCCAATGATTTTCTTTAAATTTCGTATACAGTCTATACAAGTAAGTACCATTTTACTTTTGGCAAATTTCATTGTTTTATGGAATTCTAGGGAACCAGTATCGTTAAACTTTTCTCTTAAAGTATTAGTTCAATATAATGCATGATTCAGTATAATGAATATTAATATACATTAGAAGCATTGCTAGAATTCCAAATTCCAAGCAAATCCGCATAACCGGAAGTGCGATTTTACAAAATAGGTTTTTGATTTATTTTTTTGAAATTTTCTGGAAAATGACTATCAAGATTTCATTTAAAATATGGGTACGGTTAAAAGTTATTGGCGTGTCCATTCTGGACGACAATGTTGTAGCTCTTTATAAGTGTAAGCCGAGCTTAAAGAAAATCGTTGGAGCCGTTTTAGAGAAAACAGCAGAAAACTGAAAAATCTTCTCACTAAAGTAGGAATTGCGGTTGATTGAGTTTGTTTTAAAGCTTATTCTCAGGTTTCATGGGTAGCAGTTAAACTAGTGACTGTCTGCGATTTTTATTTTTTGAGTTATACTGACCACCCACGTACAACACATGCACACACACACACACACCAATTTCTAAAAACCACTTTTTCAGACCTCAGGGAACCTCAAATCGTGTATTTCCTGTCTGAGAAAGTAATAATAGGGCCAAAATAAAAGCATTGTTATCATTAAAATTACCAATCATTAATTAATGTCACCTTGATCACCTCTTAAAACGCTACATTTCCAACAAGTTTCTAAGGATTAAATAAAAAATATTTATAAATGATTCAGACTGAACGTGTTGCTAATTTATCGTTATAGAAATGTAAGATTATAATATAAAATTTTCCAAATAGTTCACGAAAAAAATAAATTGCCTTCACAAAATTGTTAAGAGGGTGAACCTTATTTTCTTTCCAAGAATGTGGAAGAAGAAGTAGCAGGACGAGGAAGGAGAGAGAGTGTTAGAGAGTGGCCGTTATAGGAGGGACAGGAGGTCAGGAATAAGGAAGAAGGATATCATTAGGGGCAATAAACAAATCGCCAACGTTGTTACTTTCCCATATAGTTATTGTAGTTGTTGAGCACTGAACCGACAGACAGGCAGCAGGCCACTTGGTTGTCATGACAATGGACATCATTTTATCTTCTTCTCTCCAATAGTCAGCTACATTGTTATCCGCATTGTTGACCCATGATATATTAGGTACACTCAAACAACGATACATCCTCCTTATCAATCTAAAATATTATTCCCGCCCAAATTGTTCACCTTAGCATTTCCTATTTTCCTTTCTAATACCTTTATCATATAAAACTATGCGTGGATTGGCTGGAAAGTTTGGAAATAGAAGCTTATATATATATATATATATACAGGTGACGAAATCAGGTGACGAAAATCTTGCTAAGAAAAAAAACAATGAAATTTCATCTCTGTTTTGATTATTTTTAAATATCTTTATCATAGATAGATATTATTTTATTGAAATATGCGGTTTATTGGAACATTTTGCCCGGAAAAATTGCATTTTGGCGCATTTCTAAGGGATTGTTATTGCATTCTCTAAAGTATGGGTGTCAAAATCAAGTTAATAAGCTGGTAAAAGTTTACGCGGGCCTCATCATGTAGTCTAAATGTTGTTAAATATATTAAATATGTAGATATAAATATATACTAAGGATTCAGGTACATAACCTAATTACAATAAGTACTGCATAAAAAAATTATCGCTTTATTTGAAACAGTTTTCCGAACAAAAAAAATTGTTTTTAGCTCTGCAGAATTGGTGGCCGTAAAATTGTGCAGGGTATAATGCAGGGTTGGTTCTCTTCTGGAGTACAATTTCTTCACATCTACTACCTGCCAGGGGAGGTACTTGTATTTAATTTACCACCCTAGTATTTAATTTAGGACAATGAGGTGAAATTTGAAGTATAAAGTAAATTTGTTAATGAGTAATTTTATAATGATTTCAGTAAGAGAAAGTGGTATCACAGTTTCACACCAGATTTTTACTTTCTCTCACACTTTTAGTATTGAGATCGAAATTGAGTTTTCACCTGGAATAAATGTTTTGGATCTCATGATTAAAATAAAAAAAATGTTTTCAGCGCATGATTCTGCAGATATGAGTGTGTGGGTTTTAACAGAATATCTCAAAAACGAAAAGTCGCAAGAAGCTCGAAGTTCCGTTTAGATACTAATCACCACATTATACACGAACATTTCGGCCAAGATCTATCAACCGGAAATGCAATTTTACTGAACGGTTTTTTTTTTTTTTT